>CM051037.1:12498552-12523552 GCA_027627225.1 Congeria kusceri | reverse complement strand
CATTTGGGGATTTTTTTTTAAACTCTTTTTGTGCGCAGCAAGTTAGCTTATTTGCGTGAACGATATGCAGACAAAGTTTATACTAATGTACTATATATTTGTACAGTAAAACGGTGTTATAGACAAATAAAAGAAAAGCGGACCGCCTCCTAAAGAACTAGGTTTTTGTCTTATATGGTTGTAAAGGTGCTTCGTTTGTTTGTTTTAAGTAAGGAAAGAATTTATTTATTTTCGGACGAACGCTGTGAGGGAGAAAAATAAGCGATTTTAGCAATGGCGTTGTGGATGCATTATGTCTTAGTTGTTTTATCATATCGTATGTCTTAGGAGTTATGTCTTATGTATTATGTCTTAGACGGTATGTTTTATGTGTTAGGTGTTTTCTCTCATGTCTTAGGTGTAATGTCTTATGTCTGAGGTGTTTTGTCTCATGTCTTAGGTGTAATGTCTTATGTCTGAGGTGTTTTGGTAATAGGTACAATATTTACGTCAATTAATGTATTATTTGACAAAAAAGAGCGTAATTGCACTCATCAATTAATAGTCGTTCTGTATGACCTAAAGGACAATAATGAATGCGAGTTTAGCAATGGTGTTGTTCATACTCAGGTGCATTAGGTAATGCCAGCTGTACCGACACATATCAGATCATACCATATCAAGAAACCGAGAAACAAGAATGGAGATGATCGATAACAAGCATTTTCAATTGGTATTGTTTAATTACCAGAAATAGTTATGTTGATTGTTGAGTGTTAAAAGAAAACACGAGTGAAAACTAAATTCTTTCCTTGCTTTAGCCATTCTTTCGATATAACGATATGGACAGTATATTTTTATTCTCAACAGTTTAATTTATGGAAGAAATGTATCGATTTAAAAATTGGGCTTGGTGCGCTAACTATGAGATGCCAATGAACACAGCGGTGGATATATTTTTAAAAGATCTGAAGGAAAACCAGTAATCTGAAGAATTAAAACCCTTTTACACGTCAGAGTTTTATTTCACATAAAAATACAGGATACTCTTGATAGAATATCCATAAACTGGAATCTTCATCCTATGTGTTCCCAGAAGAATGTAGTTGTACCAAAGTGAAAGGATTACCCGCTGTTGTTGCTTGATGGAAAGAGAACGAACAATGATGACCTGAACATTTGTTTTACCGTGTACAATTCAACTGCGATACAACGAAATGTCGGGATAAGTTTCGAATAAGGCTGCAGGTCGGGTCCGTTTTCTTTATGTTTAACTACAATAAGATGCGAATTTACGAATATGCGATACTACGAAAGCTGAGTTACTATGAGCAAATTGCCCGGTCCCGTCGTTCTGTTATACTACGAATTATACTGTCACAGAGACTTGTCACACCTTCTGAACGAAGATTTCACACCTCTGCCCAGTTTGTTTGCACCATGGACAAAGATAGCTGTTAACAAGTTTATTTACAATTTGAGTACAATGGGGGACTTTCGTTTAACTAAATGACTTTAGTTTTTGCCATTATTATATCATTGCGAATTTGATCACTGTGTATGGATGTTATTTTTTATTTAATGTGTTTTTATTTATAATGGAGTACATACACAATATTTTCAAATGCACAAGTAAAAATATACTTACATCTTTAGAATCAATAACTGGTTTAACATGATAATTTTCGTAAATAAAACGTGCACTCCCTCTTTAAATAAGACCTATTCTCTGTTTGGTCCAATATTGTGATGTGGTACATCAATGCTTTTCTGTCGTTGTCTTAGGCGTAAAAAATATGTTTGTTACAGATAACATGCCCAAAAAGATTAGGGTAGGTAGGGATTTTTTTATTTTTTTTTTGGTAAATGGTGAACATGAAGATTCTAAAACTGAATAAATATTCAAAACGTATCAGTAATATCCTTAAACATTGTTTATAAGTGGATACTATCAAAACAAAACACTTATTTATCCAAAAACACATTTAATTATTGACAAACGTAAATAAACCAAAAATCAATCTGACAAACCCAATAAAATGTTCTAGGGTCGGGGCCTTTTTTAGGGTAGGTCGGGTTACCTGAAAAAAACATATTTTTTTTAAGCCTTATTGAATTGTTTTTTAACAATTTTCCGTAAGTTGTATACATGTCTAGTCTACGTTTTGAATAGTTTTTTAATAAAAATAAAGCGTCACAACATATACATGAATTTCAAAAAGAAACAAACTATCCGTTACTTACACACTGTATGTCCTCTCTCCGTAGATTGTCTGCGAACTAAAGTCACAGTTGGATGGGCATGTCCCACTGTTATAATCAGAAACAAGAGTCAAAGTGTGTATGTACGTTCATTTATATCAATTATTTTCAAAATATGCTGATGAAAGTAACAATATATAATAACTTGTAATCCGACGGTAAACATAAACATGACGAAGGAAACACTCAAATATCGAATAACTCAACAACTACGAGCGTCGAATTTTGCGTCGTTGACTGTCGAGTCAACGTTTATACATGTGTACAGCGTTTCCGGCTGTACAGCTAAGAAACTAGTTTGTGATGAAAAAGTAGTCAAGTATGCGTTTTACAACAATTTCGTAACTTTTCGTCCATTTTAAATCAAAGTATATGATAAATAACTTAATTGAGTTTCGTTGACATAGTCCCTTTAAGACCATAATTATGTATTATACATTTTAACATGATACTCGTTGATTTTTATATAGAGAAAGAACACATTTATCGTTGTTAAACTACCGAATAAACAACGCAAAACGAAGTCCCGATTCTGAGTGGAGCAGAGTATAATATAGTTCTCATTACAATTGTCAAATCGTGTTAGAATCGAAATTATTTCCGCATTATCGTTGTTTATCGAGCTATAAACAATTTTTTGTCGTTCTGATGCGTGGCTATAAAAAAATACCCTACGCACCAGAACTCCAAATCGTTGTTTATTGGCCAATAAACAACTATAAATCGAAAATTATATTTAAATAAATAAAAATCGAACAACAATAACATATTCAATAAAAAATGTCAAACAAATATCCTCGATGCCCAGGTTTGAACTAGGCTGCTTAACGTCGACAGCCTAACGCAATATCCGCTAGACCACAGAGAGCGATGTTTATTTCATCTGTATTTTCACACCTAAACGTGTTATGTATATTACCGGAAGCGTACAAAACGTTTAATGGATTAAAACCTGCACAAAGATATATTGAATGTGTATATAAATGGCCAAATATTTTCTTAATTCAGCTAATAGAAGCTAGGTGTGCATTGACGAATGCGGATATTTCCTACTCTGTTCGGTGGACAGGGTTGCCTGGGCTCTAAGAGCGCACCATCATCGGGTACTGGTCGTGGTAGCCCGATGGCTTCATTAACGTCTACTTTCTTCTCTATACATTCATTCTAACACTGACCTACATCTCTAACTATGTCCTAACATGATTAATCTAACCTTAATCTAACTAAACTTTTCATACTCCTGTTTATTTCTCTTAATTTCTTATCGTTCTCTCTCCTTAGTGTTTGTCCTAGCTTTTGCCTTCTCTAACAAACACTTATTTGAAGTAATTTTCTCATTTTTTTTCACTAGGTGTTCCTGCTTACCACCTCTTCCTTTCCCGTATTGCTCACCATTCTACGTCTTTTACTTTCCCTTGTTTACCTCTGTCTCTCAGTGTCGCTTTTTTCTCGCTCACTGTTTTTCCTATTTTTTTCTCAAATTCTTCTATCCCACTTGTCCTTCTTACTCTTTTCTTTCTCTCTCTCTTCTTCCTCATTGTCTCTTCTTTCTTTTTCTCCATCACTCTTCATTCTTCATTTCACTTATCGTATTTTGTTCCTCTTTTCTCTCTCTAAATCCTCGCTCACACTTGCTTCACACTCTTTCTCTCTCTAAATCCTCGCTCACACTTGCTTCACACTCTTTCTTCCTCTCTCTCACTCTTCATTTCACTTAGCGTATTTTGTTCCTCATTTGTCTCTCTAAATCCTCGCTCACACTTGCTTCACACTCTTTCTTTCTCTCTCTAAATCCTCGCTCACAGTTGCTTCACTCTCCTTCGTCTTCTCTCTCACTCTTCCCTCTTTCTCTTCTCATTCTTTTTCTCTTCTTATTCGCTCGTCTTTCTCATCTCTTATTTTCCCGCTCCGTAAGTTACTTTAATAAGTGTGCTTATGATCGTAAACGCTACGACATGTACCAGTATTACGTTACTAACGTAATTTTCGAAAGACGGGATTATACTAGGAATAAATCAGTATATCCGGTGACTATTCGTAGTATCGCGTTTCGACTGTATTTTAGATGGTTGGCGGAAGCCAACGGTCTTAAGAGAGGGTAATTATATGAACCTGTATGAAGCTGTTCTTTGCAGGCAATATACTGAAATATAAATTTGTTACTGTATTTGCTAACTGCGCTATATACTTTCATTGCGCATTCTATTTAGGTTAAGAAGGGTTATCCCCCCCGTTTAGGTTGTCAGGGAACTGTATTCAAAAGTATACCGTAATTATTCTATATGTTGGGACACTCTTAATGTTGGGACACCCTTTCAATTCGATAAAATGATTATTTTTCGTGACTCTGAATTTTGGGACACTTCGAAAATTTGAATTTTTACTGTTTCTAGCTTTTGGTAGATCTACACTGTTTTCTAAGTTGGCAATTTAGTGTCAATTTCCGTTAAGACAGAAATAAAAAGTCGCCATCTAGCTGTTATTTACTGGCACCGTGAATTGCAATGTATTACCAAACTGTCAAAGTTGTGAATTCTTATATGAATATTCCATATATCCATATCTTATGGCAGCTGGCCCCATCAAAGTGGCCCCTTGTTTGCGCATCATAATTACTCCCTGATTTGCTTGATTTATAAGGATTAATATACACACCCATTGCGCATTTGAACCTTACGATTGAATGGTGTTGTACCTCAGTTGAGGATTCTAAATATTGGGACCCATTTTTGTCTGCCTTTCAAAATTTGGACAACAAAATGTGTCCCAACATAAAGAGTAATAACGGTATCTATTCTAATAACTAGGAACTAGGATAGTAAAGAATACAAACAAGTAAACTATTAAAACGCTGACAGCGTAGAAAGACTGTTGGCGACAAAATAAACTAAAAGCATGTGAATTATGAGTGCATTTTCGCTAAAGGAAACATTTGTTTGAATGAAGTTCAATTTCCCACCTTTAGACTTTATAATTTGGCGTCTTAATCAATAGTATGCAACATCATAATGAAAACTAATTTGTAAGTAACGAAAAAATATTTTGTTCGAGCTAATTATCTTATGCAAACGGAATTATATACATGCCAGTTAACAAGTCAATCTGCAAGGGCCAGAATAACCGATGAAGCGTAGTAGGTAGCGCACCGATTGTTAGTGCTTCTTAGCCAAAGATCTATAAATAAACATGTTTATTTATAGATCTTTCTTCGTAGCCTACTGAGTCAAAATAGATCATACGGTGCAAGCTCTCGATTGTCAATAGTACAGTTTAAAATTAATAAATTGTAGTAATATGTTGTCAAAATATTCAGAATGAGAATCGGCAACAAGGAAAATTACTTTCGCAACGAGTCAAAAATAACCGATGTAGCGAATTAATTTGGTTGCCTTATTCCAGGACTCTCCGGTAAATATTTAGGTTACACACAAGTAAATAGGAAAATTAGGGGTGTCATCAGTTTAAAGGGACTATGCCAACGAAATATTGGTTTCCTATTGCACTATAAATGATATTAAATGATATAAATGAGCTATACTAAGACATGTACATTCAATTAAGAATAAATAATATAATACATAATGACATATTTGATAAAAACAAATCAGCAAAAATGTATGCAAAAAATTAAAACCCCAAGCGGGTCTCGAAATCACGACTTAGGAGCTATACGAAGAAATAACAGTATACAGCGCTTTTACCAACTGCGCTATCTGCTTTGTAAGGAAACGTGTGTACACTATGGTTTTACATAATACTCACAATTCTGACGTCAAACTGTCAACATGAAAAGGACCAAACAAACACGACCCTTATTATAAATTGATTTTTTTTCTCAGAATGCGAAAACACTTTTCGTTGACATAGTCCCTTTAAATTTATGTTTTTTATAAATTGACCTTTTTATAAACTTTAATAGTAATAAATTACATTAAATACACATTATAATACATATTACATACATTATTTTAAATAATTAAAATGTAAGAAAACGGGTGGTGAAATTTTGCTGTTTTGAAGAAGGACCCTTTCTGGTACTCGATTTACTGACTAATAGCCTGCAAAGTGAAGAAGTAGTTTTCAGCGATACCTGTTTTAGAAATAACCCTCTCAAAAGACCGCTGGCTTCCGCCAACAGTCTAAAAATCTGTGTGTAGAATCATTCCTGTCGACAATCAAATTTCTTTGATGTCTACTGACTTCTAGTACGTAACACGCATTTGGTCGTTAAAACTGCAATAACCGACAGTCAGTTTTCAGGCAAACTTAGACAATGGTCTCTTGTTTTTTCTACGACCCGCACTGAACCACCGTGGTCTTCGGCCCAATACTCACAAAATGTTAAACTTTCGGATTAAAATCAGTATTAACAGAGCTTCATCGTCCAGCTTTGCTTAAACGTAGCGTAGTTTAACGTAACGAATAACGTTGCAATTGACAGGACTCTCGTTCTGTTCACGTTGTTCTACGTAAAGACCACGTTGTTCTACGTCGTGCCACCTGTACCACTACGTACAAGTACGTCGTGGTACAACTACGTATAAATACGTCGTGGTACAACGTAGCAGTATTTTGAACATGTTAAAATTTCAGATTTGTCGTTTGCGTTGCACTGCGTACCTGCCAACTTGTGCCACGTTGAGGCGCGTTACGGCCACGTTGAACTACGTACCTGCCAACTTGTGCCACATTGAGGCGCGTTACGGCCACGTTGAGCTACGTTCCTGCCATGTTGTGCCAAGTTGAGGCGTTTTACGGCCACGTTGATCTACGTTCCTGCCAACTTGTGCCACGTTGAGGCGCGTTACGGCCACGTTGAACTACGTACCTGCCAACTTGTGCCACGTCGAGGCGCGTAACGGCCACGTTGAACTACGTACCTGCCAACTTGTGCCACGTTGATCTACGTTCCTGCCAACTTGTGCCACGTTGAGGCGCGTTACGGCCACGTTGAACTACGTACCTGCCAACTTGTGCCACGTCGAGGCGCGTAACGGCCACGTTGAACTACGTACCTGCCAACTTGTGCCACGTTGAGGCGCATTACGGCCGCGTTGAACTACATACCTGCCAAGTTGCAACTTAGCTAAACGAAGCGATGAAAACGTGACACTATAAATGGGGTATAACTAGCATGAAGTTTGCTTAAATGTTTCTAGTCTAGTCTATATTTATCAATTGTGCGCATGCGCGTAGAGGTACTTCATGTATATTTCATTCATATCGATTTTACTACTACAACTAATTTTCCCGCGCCCGCGAAAAGTATCACGATGACAACTTGTTTTATAATTATAAAAAGATATTGTAACGTTTGTTTGTAAAAATGAGACCTATGTGTGTTGTTATAATGATAATGAATACTTCATAAACTAATTTTTGTGTGTGAAAATATTATACCGTATTAGCCATCGATACGCCCCTTTAATGTAGTCTCTGTGCACAGTAGAGTAATGGATATGGTGGCCTCCTTGCGATCGGACAGTGTTCCAATGATCCTTCTCAAAAGGAATATAAGTACTGGGCCATATTCCAGAAACATCTTAAGTTTATCTCAAAATATTTTCACTTAAGTTCCGATTTGGGTAAGGTAATATTTGTAAAACTTCATATAAATTAGTGAATCAATTTTCAGTTAAGTAAATAGTAATCAATAATAAGTGGATACTTAGTGAACACTAAGCAGAATTCCATGTATAAATGGAATAAAATGCTAACGAAAAATGGCAATTTTAAGGCTAAGGATAAGATTTCACTTAAGGTGTTTCTGGAATACGACCCCTGGCCCCAAGACTACGAGCATTCTCAAACTTAATCTTAGTCTTGAACTTAAATATAAGCCAATGACCATCAAAGCTCTCAAGTAACAAGTTTTATACCATGAATGTATCCCTTATAAAAGACAGTTGAAGTTCAGGAGCGGTTTTCACAAAGCATCTTAAGTTAAACTTTATCCTTTTCCTTAAATTTGGAAATTTCCCCAACTGAATAATTACATATAGAAACAGTTTAGCACTAAGTAACACTTTAAAATAGCATCATTATGAAGTGTTATTTGAGGAATATCAACATTATATGCATCTGTTTATTAAGAAATATAATACTTTCAAATTTTGCACTTAAGTGAAAATATTTAAGAAATTAGTTAAGATGCTTTGTGAATACCAGCCCAGACTAATTTTGAGTATGAGAACTGTTACAGGCCTGATGCCTGGTTTTACCCAGAAAAATCGACTCGAAATTGTCTCTAGCTTGGCGCAATCGAGTTTAAATGCATACATGTATGTGCAAACTCAGCTGAAGTTAAAGCAGCTGTCCATGGAATCTAATTCAATACATCGTAATTTGGCAATAATCCTTATGAACGTTAATGGTGTTTATTTGTCTGAAAACTGTTTCTTATTAAAGAAAGACATTTTATACTTTGTATGTTCAAAAAAGCTGGGTATGAACGGACTATACAAAAACGTACATGTTGATTTACTCCAGAGGCATCACCAGTTATATCGCATAGACGATACTAAATCATTAACAAAACGTTATTATTGCATCAATTTCAATGCGTTTTTTTTTGTATTCACGTCTGCGAGATGTTCATTAGAAACGATTTCTGCGAAGTTTTTTTTATTAACATATTTCTGGACTCCTGCTTTAAAGCTTTAAAGCTGTATTCAAACTCAAACCTGTTTCCCGCGACTGTAATGGAACACGCATGGTTACTCTGTGGTCAGTTCGCATTTCAAACCCAGCCCCGGTAGTTCGGACGTCCATTGTCCGAAGGGAAAGAAATGAATCCGATTTCTCCGAATTAGACCGTCATATTGTGTGTGTCCGGCTCATGTAATGTTGTTGTTATTGTTTCACATTCAGATTGGCATGTTTAAGTCTTAGTTTTCTTACATGTGCATTATTGTTATTTTCCATACCGCACATTTTATCTGGACAACTGATTTTTATGAATACACTCAGTTTTGTGTCATTATAGGCAATAATTCATATTTCTTTAGTATTCTTTCTTCTATTCTTATCTACTGCCTATTACAAATTATTTATTTATATTATGGATGTATGTGCATAGTATGTGAGCATTGTGAACGTTAATGGAAATAAAAATTTATGCAACAAAAAATTAATAATAATAATAATATTATTATTATTATGATTTTTTTATGATTATGATAAAAATTTATGATGATGATTATTTATTTATTTATTTATTTTTAAATATTAATAATAATAATAATAATAATAATAATATTATTATTATTATAGGTTATATTCTGGTACCCACTATTAGTAACCAATAGTAACTCAATAACTCAACGCCTACAGATGCAAGAAACTGACCTGTCAAGGGCAGTAATTATGTGACCTCAGGCAATGGTAAGTAAAACGAGTTGTTTCCCTTTTGTACCACTTGCATATTCAGTTTGTCAATCTTATAGTAAATGAATCATTATCATCATCATCATCATCATCACGAACATTATTCGAAGAATTTCTTGATCGAGGCTGTCGCGAGTTGGCTCAGTTTTGTTGATTTTCTTGCTCAAGATATCGCGAAGAAATCACTCGGCATCACTCAGCATCAACTATGATTACCGAATAAGAATTTAACTGATCTCCATTTGGATTGCGCATTTGAAAACGGAAATGACACCTCGGTCTAATGTAAAAAATAAAAGTGTTTATTGTTTAGCGCCACGGAAATGCAGACGTACGGAAGTCTACTAGGGCCATTTTGTCGTATGTGCTTTGAGTTATGTATCATGCATTATGTGTAATGTCTTAGGTGTTTTGTTTTGTGTCTTAGGTGCTATGTCATATGTGTTATTGTACATAATCTAATGTATTATTTGACAAAGAACGACGTAATTGAACTCAACAACTTATACTCGTTGTGCATGTCATAAAGGACAAGCATGAATGCGATTTTAGCAATCGTTTTGTTCATGTTTTATGTCTTAGGTGTTTTGTCATATTGTATGCCTTAGGTGTTATGTCTTATGTATTATGTCTTAGGTGTTATGTCATATTGTATGTCTTAGGTGTAATGTCTTATGTATTATGTATTATGTCTGAGGTGTTTTGTCATATTGTATGTCTTAGGTGTTATGTCTTATGTATTATGTCTTAGGCGGTATGTATTATGTCTTATGTCTTAGGTGTTATGTCTTATGTATAATGTCTTAGGTGTTATGTCTTATGTATTATGTCTTAGGTGTTATGTCTTATGTATTATGTCTTAGGCGGTATGTATTATGTCTAAGGTGTTTTGTCTCATATCTGAGGTGTAATGCCTGAGGTGTATTGTGTTATGTATTAGGTGTAATGTCTTATGTGTTCAATTACATCATTTAATGTATTATTTGACAAAAAAGAACGTAATTGCACTCATCAATTAATAGTCGTTCTGTATGACCTAACGGACAAGAATGAATGCGAGTTTAGCAATGGTGTTGTTCATACTCGGGTGCATTAGGTAATTCCAACTGTACCGACATATATCAGATCATACCATATCAAGAAACCGAGAAACAAGAATGGAGAAGATCGATAACAAGCATTTTCATTGGGAATTGTTTCATTACCCAGAAAATAGTTATGTTGATTGTTGAGTGTTAAAAGAAAACACGATTGAAAACTCAATTCTTTCCTTGCTTTAGCCATTCTTTCGATATAACGATATGGACAGTATATTTTTTTATTCTCAACAGTTTAATTTATGGGAGAAATATGTTGATTTAAAAATTGGGCTTGGTGCGCTAACTATGAGACGCCAATGAAAACAGCGGTGGGTTGATTTTTTTTAAAGATTTGAAAGACAAGGAGTAATCTGAAGAATTAAAACCCTTTTCACGTCAGAGTTTTATTTCACATAAAAATACAGGATACGCTTGATAGAATATCCATAAACTGGTATCTTCATCCTATACGTTCCCAGAAGAATGCAGTTGTACCAAAGTAAATGGATTACCCGCAGTTGATGCTTGATGGAAAGAGAACAAGCAATGATGACCTGAACATTTGTTTTTCCTTGTACAGTCCAACACGGAAAACTGTTTTCAATACTTGCATGATCTTGCAATGCCTTTCAAGCCTGATCTTCACATTAAAACTACAGTGCGTGATGCATTACAGAGTGCTTCTAGCATCATTCTATAGATGGTCATTTAGAACATGATGAACTGTTCTTGCTTCTTGTTTTTGATCAAAATGTTTTATAAACCACAGCAGATATGTGGTCACCAATAGTAGTTTTTGGTAGAATGTATTTGTTCTCCTACAAGAATCGATCATTGTTCATGTTCAGAATTGATTTTGGATAAATAAAATCTTACTGTGAGGTTCATATATGTACTTCAGCTGATTTTGTGTTCTTTGACATAGCAAGCCCCAATGGCTGTGCAATCAAAACACAATACTGCGAATCGCGATTCAACAAAATGTCGGGATAAGTTACGAATAAGGCTGCCGGTCCCGTCCGTTTTCTTTATATGTTAACTACACAAAGATGCGATACTGCGAATATGCGATACTACGAAAGATGAGTTTCTATGACCAAATTGCCCGGTCCCGTCGTTATGTTAGACTACGAATTATACTGTCACCGAGACTTGTCACACCTTCTCAACGAAGATTTCACACCTCTGCCCAGTTTGTTTGCACCATAGACAAAGATAGCTGTTGACAAGTTTATTTACACTTTGAGTACAATGCAGTGGGAGACTTTCGTTTGACTAAATGACTTTAGTTTTTGCCGATATTATGTCATTGCGAATTTGATCACTGTGTACGGATATTATTTTTTATTTAATGTGTTTTTATTTATAATGAATTACATACACAATATTTTCGAATGCACAAGTAAAAATATACAAACATCATTAGAATCAATAACTGGCTTTACATTATAATTTTCGTAAATAAAACGTGCAATCCCTCTTTAAATAAGACCTATTCTCTGTTTGGTCCAATATTGTGATGTGGCACATCGATGCTTTTCTGTCGTTGTCTTATTGAATTGCTTTTTAACAGTTTTTGAGTGATAAAACTCAAATCCGTAAGTTGTATAAATGTCTAGTCTACGTTTTCGAATAGTTTTGTAATAAAAATAAAGTGTCACAACATAAACATGAATTTCAAAAAGAAACAAACTGTCCGTTACTTACAGCACTGTTTGTCCTCTCGCCGTAGATTGTCTGCGAACTACAGTCACAGTTGGATGGGCATGTCCCACTGTTTGTCCTCTCTCCGTGGATTGTATGCGAACTAAAGTCACAGTTGGATGGGCATGTCCCACTGTTTGTCCTCTCTCCGTAGATTGTCTGCGAACTAAAGTCACAGTTGGATGGGCATGTCCCACTGTTTGTCCTCTCTCCGTAGACTGTCTGCGAACTAAAGTCACAGTTGGATGGGCATGTCCCACTGTTTGTCCTCTCGCCGTAGATTGTCTGCGAACTAAAGTCACAGATGGATGGGCATGTCCCACTGTTTGTCCTCTCTCCGTAGATTGTCTGCGAACTAAAGTCACAGATGGATGGGCATGTCCCACTGTTTGTCCTCTCTCCGTAGATTGTCTGCGAACTAAAGTCACAGATGGATGGGCATGTCCTACTGTTATAATCAAAAACAAGAGTTAAAGTGTGTAAAGTAAAGTAAAGTAAAGTGTTTGTTTATTATAGTGTCACCCCTTGCGATTAAGGGCCAACTAGTTTTGACTTATGAGACCCCTTTACTAATGAACATCTTTACTCCCGATTTCTATCCTATATGCCGGGCGCTTGGCAGGAAGGCAATCGGTACCCCTTGATTTAACTAGCTGGGTAGGCAACCGGCCATATCAGAACTCGCCCTATGTAGGACTCGAACATTCGACCTCCCGCTCCGTAGGCGAACGCCCTAACCACTGTGTATGTACGATTATTTATATCAATTATTTTCAAAATAAGCAGATGAAAGTGACAATATATAACAACTTGTAATCAGACGGTAAACATAAACATGACGAAGGAAACACTCAAATATCAAATAAATCAACAACTACGAGCGTCGACTTTTGCGTCGTTTATTAGTGTCGTGTAACCTAAAACAACTGTCGAGTCAACGTATATACAGGTGTACAAGTATTGGAGTTTCCGGCTGTACAGCCAAGAAACTAGTTTGTGATGAAAAAGTAGTCAAGTATGCGTTTTACAACAATTTCGTAACTTTTCGTACATTTTAAATCAACGTATATGATAAATACATTTATTGAGTTTCGTTGAGTTCCTTTGAGACCATAATTATGTATTATACATTCAAACATGATACTCGCTGATTTTTATATAGACAAAGAACACATTTATCATTGTAAACTACCGAATAAAAAACGTAAAGCGAAGTCCAGATTCTGAGTGGAGCATAGCAAAATATAGTTTTCATTACCATTGTCAAATCGTGTTAGAATCGAAATTATTACCGCATTATCGTTGTTTATCGAACTATAAACAACTGTTTGTCGTTCTGATGCGTGGCTATTAAAAATACCCAACGCATCAGAACTCCAATCGTTGTTTATTGGCCAATAAACAACTATTAATCGAAAATTATTTTTAAATAAATAAAAGTCGAACAACCATAACATATTCCAAAAAATGTCAAGAAAAAATATCCGCGTTGTCCAGGTTTGAACTAGGGTGCTTAACGTCGACAGCCTAACGCACTATCCACTAGACCACAGAGATGTTTATTTCATCTGTATTTTCACACCTAAACGAGTATATGTATATTACCGGAAGCATACAAAACGTTTAATGGATTAACACCCTGCACAAAGATATATTGAATGTGTATATAAATGGTCAAATATTTTCTGAATTCCGCTCATTGGAGCTAGGTCTGCATAGACGAAGGCATATATTTCCTACTCTGTTTGGTGGACTGGGTTGCACGGGCTCTAAGAGCTTACCATCATCGGGCACTGATCGTGGTAGCCCGATGGCTTCATTAACGTATTAATGTCTACTTTCTTCTCTATACATTCATTCTAACACTGACCTAGATCTCTAACTATGTCCTAACATGATTAATCTAACCTTAATCTAACTAAACATACTCCTGTTTATTTCTCTTAATTTCTTATCGTTCTCTTTCCTGAGTGTTTTTCCTAGCTTTGCCTTCTCTAACAAACACTTTTGAAGTCATTTCTCATTTTGTTTCACTAGCTGTTCCTTCTAACCACCTCTTCCTTTCCCGTATTGCTCACCATTCTACGTCTCTTACTTTCCCTTGTTTACCTCTCTCTCAGTGTCGCTTTTTTCTCGCTCACTGTTTTTCCTATTCTTTTCTCAAATTCTTCTATCCCACTTGTCCTTCTTACTCTTTTCTTTCTCTTTCTCTACTTTCTCACTGTCTTTTCTTTCTTCTTCTCCATCACTCTTCATTTCACTTATCGTATTTTATTCCTCTTTCTAAATCCTCGCTCACACTTGCTTCACGCTCTTTCTTTCTCTCTCTAAATCCTCGCTCACACTTCCTTCACACTCTTTCTTCCTCTCTCTCACTCTTCATTTCACTTAGCGTATATTGTTCCTCATTTATCTCTCTAAATCCTCGCTCACACTTGCTTCACACTCTTGCTTTCTCTCTCTAAATCCTCGCTCACACTTGCATAACACTCTTTCGTCCTCTCTCTCACTCTTCTCATTCTTTTTCTCTTCTTATTCGCTCGTCTTTCTCATCTCTTATTTTCCCGCTACGTAAGTTACTTTAATAAGTGTGCTGATGATCGTAAACGCTACGATATGTACCAGTATTATGTTACTTCCATAATTTTAGAAAGACGGGATAATACTAAGAATAAATCAGTAAATCCGGTGACTATTCGTAGTATCGCGTTTCGACTGTATTTTAGATGGTTGGCGGAAGCCAACGATCTAAAGAGAGGGTAATTATATGAACCTGTATGAAGCTGTTCTTTGCAGGCAATATACTGAAATATAAATTTGTTACTATATTTGCTAACTGCGCTATATACTTTCATTGCGCAATTCTATTTAGGTTAAGAACGGTTATCCCCCGTTTAGGTTGTCAGGGAACTGTATTCAAAAGTATACCGTAATTACTCTATACGCTGGGACACTCTTAATGTTGGGACACACTTTGAATTCGATAAAATGATTATTTTTCGTGACTCTGAATTTTGGGATACTTCGAAAATTTGAATTTTTACTGTTTCTAACTTTTGGTAGATCTACACTGTTTTCTAAGTTGGCAATGTAGTGTCAATTTCCGTTAAGACAGAAATAAAAAGTCGCCATCTAACTGTTATTTGCTGGCACCGTGAATTGCAATGTAATACCAAACTGTCAAAGTTGTGAATTCTTATATGAATATTCCATATATCCATATCTTATGGCAGCTAGCCCCATCAAAGTGGCCCCTTGTTTGCGCATCATAATTACTCCCTGATTTGCTTGATTTATAAGGATTAATATACACACCCATTGCGCATTTGAACCTTACGATTGAATGGTTTTGTACCTCAGTTGAGGATTCTAAATATTGGGACCCATTTTTGTCTGCCTTTCAAAATTTGGACAACAAAATCTGTCCCAACATAAATAGTAATTACGGTATCTATTCTAATAACTAGGAACTAGGATAGTAAGGAATACAAACAAGTAAACTATTAAAACGCTGACAGCGTAGAAAGACTGTTGGCGACAAAATAAACTAAAAGCATGTGAATTATGAGTGCATTTTCGCTAAAGGAAACATTTGTTTGAATGATGTTCAATTTCCCACCTTTAAACTTTATAATTTGGCGTCTTAATCAATAATAGGCAACATCATAATGAAAACTAATTTGTAAGTAACGAAAAAATATTTTGTTCGGGCTAATTACCTTATGCAAACGGAATTATATACATGCCAGTTAACAAGTAAATCTGCAAGGGCCAGAATAACCGATGAAGCGTAGTAGGTAGGCGCACCGATTGTTAATGCTTCTTAGCCAAAGATCTATAAATAAACATGTTTATTTATAGATCTTTCTTCGTAGCCTACTGAGTCAAAATAGATCATACGAAGCAAGCTCTCGATTGTCAATTTAGTACAGTTTAAAATTAATAAATTGTAGTAATATGTTGTCAAAATATTCAGAATGAGAATCGGTAACGAGGAAAATTACTTTCGCATCGAGTCAAAAATAA
This sequence comes from Congeria kusceri, assembly GCA_027627225.1. Taxonomy (NCBI): domain Eukaryota; kingdom Metazoa; phylum Mollusca; class Bivalvia; order Myida; family Dreissenidae; genus Congeria; species Congeria kusceri. The sequence goes on along the minus strand of CM051037.1, from coordinate 12,507,116 downwards.
CCGATGTAGCGAATTAATTTGGTTGCCTTATTCCAGGACACTCCGGTAAATATTTAGGTTACACAAAAGTAAATAGCAAAATTAGGGGTGTCATCAGTTTAAAGGGACTATGCCAACGAAATATTGGTTTCCTATTGCACTATAAATGATATTAAATGATATAAATGAGCTATACTAAGACATGCACATTCAATTAAGAATAAATAATATAATACATAATGACATATTTGATAAAAACAAATCAGCAAAAATGTATGCAAAAAATAAAACCCCCAAGCGGGTCTCGAAATCACGACTTAGGAGCTATACGAAGAAATAACAGTATACAGCGCTTTTACCAACTGCGCTATTCTGCTTTGTAAGGAACCGTGTGTACACTATGGTTTTACAAAATACTCACAATTCTGACGTCAAACTGTCAACATGAAAAGGGCCAAACAAACACGACCCTTATTATAAATTGATTTTTTTTCTCAGAATGCGAAAACACTTTTGCAATTATATATACCTTACTTGAACTGTTTTAATATGGCATTATTAATACATTAATTTATTTTTTAAAGAAATTACCCGAGTGAGGCCCTTTTCGTTGACAAAGTCCCTTTAAATTTATGTTTTTTTATAAATTGACCGTTTTATAAACTTTAATAGTAATAAATTACTTTAAATACACATTATAATACATATTACATACATTATCTTAAATAATTAAAATGTAAGAAAACGGGTGGTGAAATTTTGCTGTTTTGAAGAAGGACCCTTTCTGGTTCTCGATTTACTGACTAATAGCCTGCAAAGAGAAGAAGTAGTTTTCAGCGATACCTGTTTTAGAAATAACCCTCTCAAAAGACCGTTGGCTGCCGCCAACAGTCTAAAAATCTGTGTTTACGATTCATTCCTGTCGACAATCAAGTTTCTTTGATGTCTACTGACTTCTAGTACTTAACACGCATTTGGTCGTTAAAACTGCAATAACTTTGAAACAACATGCATAACTATTGGGCCTAACTATAGCATGGTTTATGACTATCGTCCAATAATAGTATCCGTTTGTAGCAGGTGATATCAATATCGTTACCTGGGAAACGAACATAAAATTAAAAATACAATATAATGCGTTTAAATACCAGGCGAATGTGATAAGACGGCTGAATGAATGTGACCGTATGTGGTCATTCAACGGTCGTTTAAATATGTTTAAAGGTCATCCGACGGGTCAGTTTTCAGGTAAAATTAGACAATGGTCTCTTGTTTCTACGACCCGCACTGAACCACCGTGGTTTTCAGCCCAATACTCACAAAATGTTAAACTTTCGGATTAAAATCAGTATTAACAGAGCTTCATCGTCCAGCTGTACTTAAACGTAGCGTAGTTTAACGTAACGAATAACGTAGCAATTGACAGGACTCTCGTTCTGGTCACGTTGTTCTACGTAAAGACCACGTTGTTCTACGTCGTGCCACCTGTACCACTACGTACAAGTACGTCGTGGTACAACTACGTATAAATACGTCGTGGTACAACGTAGCAGTATTTTGAACATGTTAAAATTTCAGATTTGTCGTTTGCGTTGCACTGCGTACCTGCCAACTTGTGCCACGTTGAGGCGCGTTACGGCCACGTTGAACTACGTATCTGCCAACTTGTGCCACGTTGAGGCTCGTTACGGCCACGTTGAGCTACGTTCCTGCCATGTTGTGCCAAGTTGAGGCGTTTTACGGCCACGTTGAACTACGTTCCTGCCAACTTGTGCCACGTTGAGGCGCGTTACGGCCATGTTGAACTACGTACCTGCCAACTTGTGCCACGTTGAGGCGCGTTACAGTCACGTTGAACTACGTACCTGTCAACTTTTGCCACGTCGCGGCGCGTAACGGCCGCGTTGAACTACGTATCTGCCAACTTGTGGCACGTCGAGGCTCATTACGGCCGCGTTGAACTACTTACCTGTCAAGTTGCAACTTAGCTAACGAAGCGATGAAAAACGTGACACTATAAATGGGGTATAACTAGCATGCAGTTTGCTTAAATGTTTATCAATTGTGCGCATGCGCGTAGAGGTACTTCATGTATATTTCATTCATATCGATTTTACTAGTACAACTAATTTTTAAATTAACGTTTGTTTGTAAAAATGAGACCTATGTGTGTAGTTATCATGATAATGAATACTTCATAAACACATTTTTTTGTGTGAAAATATTATACCGTATTAGCCATCGATACGCCCCTTTAATGTAGTCTCTGTGCACAGTAGAGTAATGGATATGGTGGCCTCCTTGCGATCGGACAGTGTTCCAATGATCCTTCTCAAAAGGAATATAAGTACTGGGCCATATTCCAGAAACATCTTAAGGTTATCTCAAAATATTTTCACTTAAGTTCCGATTTGGGTAAGGTAATATTTGTAAAACTTCATATAAATTAGTGAATCAAATTACAGTTAAGTAAATAGTAATCAATAATAAGTGGATACTTAGTGAACACTAAGCAGAATTCCATGTATAAATGGAATCAAATGCTAACGAAAAATGGCAATTTTAAGGCTAAGGATAAGATTTCACTTAAGGTATTTCTGGATTACGACCCCTGGCCCCAAGACTACGAGCATTCTCAAACTTAATCTTAGTCTTGAACTTAAATATAAGCCAATGACCATCAAAGCTCTTAAGTAATAAGTTTTATACCATGAATGTATCCTTTATAAAAGACAGTTGAAGTTCAGGAGCGGTTTTCACAAAGCATCTTAAGTTAAACTTTAGCCTTTTCCTTAAATTTGGAAATTTCCCCAACTAAATAATTACATATAGAAACAGTTTAGCACTAAGTAACACTTTAAAATAGCATCATTATGAAGTGTTATTTGAGGAATATCAACATTATATGCATCTGTTTATTAAGAAATATAATACTTTCAAATTTTGCACTTAAGTGAAAATATTTAAGAAATTACTTAAGATGCTTTGTGAATACCAGCCCAGACTAATTTTGAGTATGAGAACTGTTACAGGCCTGACGCCTGGTTTTACCCAGAGAAATCGACTCGAAATTGTCTCTAGCCTTTGGCGCAATCGAGTTTAAATGCATACATGTATGTGCAAACTCAGCTGAAGTTGTCCATGGAATCTAATTCAATACATCGTAATTTGGCAATAATCCTTATGAACGTCAATGGTGTTTATTTGTCTGAAAACTGACATTTTATACTTTATATGTTCAAAAAAGCTGGGTATGAACGGTCTATACAAAACGTACATGTTGATTTACTCCAGAGGCATCACCAGTTATATCGCATAGACGATACTAAACCATTAAGAAAACGTTATTATTGCATCAATTTCAGTGCGTTTTTTTGTATTTGGGTCTGCGAGATGTTCATTTGAAACGATTTCTGCGAAGTTTTTTTTGTTAACATATTTCTGGACTCCTGCTTTAAAGCTTTAAAGCTGTATTCAAGCTCAAACCTGTTTCCAGCGACTGTAATGGAACACGCATGGTTATTCTGTGGTCAGTTCGCATTTCAAACCCAGCCCCGGTAGTTCGGACGTCCATTGTCCGAAGGGAAAGAAATAAATCCGATTCTCAGAATTAGACCGTCATATTGTGTGTGTCCGGCTCATGTAATGTTGTTGTTATTGTTTCACTTTCATATTGGCATGTTTAAGTCTTAGTTTTCTTACATGTGCATTATTGTTATTTTCCTTACCGCACATTTTATCTGGAGAACTGATTTTTATGAAGACACTCATTTTTGTTTCATTATAGGCAATCTTTCCTATTTCTTTAGTATTCTTTCTTCTATTCTTATCTACTGCCTATTACAAATGTCGTTAAATGTTACTATTAATTATTTATATTATGGATGTGGATGATATGTTTGTATGTGCATAGTATGTGAGCATTGTGAAAATTAATGGAAATAAAAATTTATGCAACAAAAAATTATTATTATTATTATTATGTTTTTTTATGATAATGATAAAAATTGATGATGATGATCATGATGATGATTATTATTTTTTATTAATATTAATATTAATATTAATATAATATTATTATTATTATAGGTTATATTCTGGTACCCACTGTTAGTAACTAATAGTAGCTCAATAACTCAACGCCTACAGATGCAAGAAACTGACCTGTCAAGGGCAGTAATTATGTGAACTCAGGCAAAGGTAAGTAAAACGAGTTGTTTCCCTTATATACCACTTGCATAACCAGTTTGTAAATCTTATAGACCATATCGACAAGCGGTCACGTGGTCTGTTCTAGGTAAACATGCTATCTTGCAGCTGAACTCTGTGTTTACAGTAGCAATACTCTGGCCAGCTTTCATGGGAAGGCTTTGCTGGTAATCCACACGGATATGCCCAGATAAAAATCCTAATAAATAAACAATTAGCACACCAAAAATGAATTTGTAACACATATTTACTATTCAATTCTCTGTGCATTAATGCTCTGCAATTCGGTTTTAAAATAAAGTCAAAATGGCATCTTAAAGTTCTACGGAGTGGACTAAAAAGAACACAAATGGGATCCTCAAAATATTCTCTATAATTCAAATTAAATTGTTGACTACATTAAACAAAATGGATAAAATAGAGCGTTCAATATAGGGTATAATTTCTTAGTGAAAAGTTACAGACACGAAGCATTTGTTCGTAAGACAGTTGACGAGTTTCACATTAAAGCACGTGTTGGAAAAGTCAAAGAAAAAATGAGAAATGACATGAATTGTCAACGGCAATTCATTTTTCAGAAGGGCAGTCGTCAGTGGACAATGCAGCAGTATTGCGTGGTATGTAATAACATTAATAGTTATTTAACATTGATGGTTTTTATACCAAATGACGTTAATATTATACATAGTGTATATATTACAACAGCTAAGACATTAATCTGATTAATATATTCATGATATAATTATATTTAAATGCATTACTATATTTAAACAACATCTTCACTCATATTTACAGGTCTGGTGGTGTGTGTAACCATCTGATTGCCCTCCTCTACACAGCTAACCATTGGGTGACCGGTCAGCAAAAATTATAAGACATGTCTTGTACGAAGGTTGGTCAAGCGTGGCATAAGCCCAGGGCGGACAAATTCGAACCCGAACCAGTGATGAAGTTGACTTTTAGGAGGATACAAATGACAGACAACTTCGGAAACGGGATGCAGTACAGAGCATTTTGTACGATGCTAGAATAAAACACATTACAAAATCCTCATCGACAGAAGATACTAAAGCAGTCACTGATGTCCTTGGTGGAAGAAATGCAAATTAATTATTTGTCAAAGGGACAACTATCCGCTGTAAATTGCACCTTACTGTATTTGGCACTTTACAGAGCTACCAGTTGAGTGACTATCACAGCTCAAACACAGAATTTACAGCCTACCTACTTACCACCGCAGACATCATATTAGAAGAATCTTTGAATTTTCCTGAAATCCCCATTCCACAGTCAAATTAGAATATAAGACGTTAATAACGTGGACACTTCCAGCAGTTACTTTCTAACTTCATTGACAATTTCCAAAAGAATATTGAAAGCAATTAAACAATCAACTATTGATCAAGCACTGAAACAACTACTGCATGACATGCGCAAAACAGACTTCAAGGTTTGGAGACAAGTGAGGCATACTTAAGAAACTAAAATATTTACTCGTGTATAATCCATTCTCATGTCACTGACAAAGAGGACACTTTTCATAAAATGTATACCAAGAAAATGAAGAAGGAACTCAAGCACAATGTCACTGTATTTTAAACCGGCTTATTAATCAACCCGTGCTGTGGATACCTAAGTGCTTCCAAAGATGGAAAAAATATCATTATTACGGATTTTACGAAACATTACGAAATTATAAAGTATCCCTAAATTTATCGAAATCTGACTCCAACAGAAGCAGCAAATAATTACAACTTCTGCGTAGAAATCATAGACGGACTGTTACATTAAATATAATTATTATTATTACCATATAACTGGTCAAAGGGCACTAGCTGGGGCGAATTGATGGACTTTGTGGTATTTACAAACAGGACTATTTCTGAAACGAATTTATTTTATTAAGTTGTATGCCAAAACTTCTTTGAAATATTGGTGCAAGTTTACATAAATGTTGCATAATATGTATGAAAGGTACTGACAACAGTAATCCGGTCCTTTCGATAAGCAGTAATAAATGGATCTTGAATGTTGGAAAGAAGGCAGCACATAGTCCAAAGAGTTTTTATTGGAAAATGTGTGTCGAAAGTATGCACATTCGCTATTTTAACGTGTATGCGATGTTTCGCAATGATATGTGTATCTTGAACATAAGATGCAGAAAAAGGCTTTTGTTCTCCCAAAACTGGCGGAATATTCCGGCGAAGTCCCAATTTAGACTGTATTGTTACCTTCCATTGTTTTAAAACACTTTTAAATTGATGCATTGATACACCATCTTCCTAACCAAACCCCTTACAATGCAGCACACATCAATGAAACACCATAACTACACTATTTTTATAACAACTACAGACTGGACGTGTGTATTTTAACTGTAAATAAACCAACTGTTAGAGTTTCTTGGGCAGCGTGTTTACCTAGATAAGATCACGTGACTTTCTTTGCTGATATGGTCTATAGTAAATGAATCATCATCACCATCATCACCACGAACATTATTCGAACAATTTATTGATCGAGTCTGTCGCGAGTTGGCTCGGAGTACACCGGTTTAGTTGATTTTCTTGCTCAAGATATCGCGAAGAAATCACTCAGCATCAAATATGATTACCTAATACGAATTTAACTGATCTCCATTTGGATTGCGCAGTTGAAACGGAAATGACACCTCGGTAAAATGTAAAAAATAGAAGTGTATATTTTTTAGCGCCACGGAAATGCAGACGTACGGAAGTCTAATAGGGCCACTTTGTCGTATGTGTTTTTAGGTATGTATCATGCGTTAGGTGTTATGTCTTATGTCTTAGGTGTTATGTATTGTGTCTTAGGTGCTATGTCATATGTGCTATTGTACATCATTTAATGTATTATTTGACAAAGAAAGACGTAAGTGAACTCAGCAACTTATAATCGTTCTGTATATCATAAAGAACAAGCATGAATGCGATTTTGCAATGGTGTTGTTCATGCATTATGTCTTCGGTGTCTAGTCATATTGTATGTCTTAGGTGTTATGTCTTATGTATTATGTCTAAGGCGGTATGTATTATGTCTTAGGTGTTTTGTCTCATGTCTAAGGTGTTATGTCTTATGTCTGAGGTGTTTTGGTAATAGGTGCAATGTTTTATGTGTAAAATTACATCAATTAATGTATTATTTGACCAAAACGAATGTAATTGCGCTCAGCAATTTATAGTCGTTCTGTATGACCTAAAGGACAATGATGAATGCGAGTTTAGCAATAGTGTTGTTCATACTCATGTGCATTAGGTAATGCCAGCTGTATCGACACATATCAGATCATACCATATCGAGAAACCGAGAAACAAGAATGGAGATGATCGATAACAAGCATTTTCAATGGGTATTGTCTAATTTCCCAGAAATAGTTATGTTTATTGTTGAGTGTTAAAAGAAAACATGAGATAAAACTCAATTATTTCCTTGCTTGAGCCATTCTTTCGATATGGACAGTATATTTTTATTCTCAACAGTTTAATTTACGGGAGAAATGTGTCGATTTAAAAATGTGTAGCGTTGTTAATAAGTGTCAAAAATTTTAGTCGATTAATCAGCAACAAGTTCTGACTAAATAACCGATTAATCAGGATTCTTGAAAGTAAAGGAAAGAAGAGCTAGGCGGCAGTGTTTCAATCATTTACATTGTTTTATTTTGTTTGGCAGTGCATATGTGTCTGAAACAAGTACACGACATGTTTTGTGAATCCAGTTTGTGAACTGCATTATCCTACAAACGCACCAGACAGTTTAAAGGATTCCAATCAAACTTCCATAATTAATGTGTTGCCATCAGATCACATCAGGAACTTCGAAATTATGACCCATTGTTTGTAAAAGAAAATGCAAAAAGTGCCTTTTTTTCAACACATTGTCAGATTTTATCCAATCCGGATCAAAATTAATTACATAGTTTGTGTGGGGCCATAAGATCACAGTAGAGGCTTAAAATCGACCAGATCAGTCCAGAACATGAGGTTGTTGCTGGGATGAAAAGAAATGCAAAAATGGAATTTATGCAGGATGGGCACTCCATTTTTAATCCAATCGCTATAGAACATCCACTATTTGTTCATGACTATCAGATCTCAGACACACTATAAATGAAGGGTAGATGTCTAGATGATAATACAGCTTAGTATAATAAAGTAGCAAAACAAGCCATCAACCATGACTTGACCTCTGCACAGCCATCCCTATTATATTTCAAAACTGCAGCATTAAAACCATTCTGCCAAAACTGCGTGCAAAAATTTGCATCCCGGAGAATGATATATACCCAAATCCCTACTTGTTAATGACAATTAGTTTGTTTTTGATAAGCAAGGGTAAAACAAGGATAAAACGACGAGCTA
>CM051037.1:12466052-12493552 GCA_027627225.1 Congeria kusceri | reverse complement strand
TCTGAAAACAGCAAAACAGGGCGCGTCTGAAAACAGCAAAACAGGGCGCGTCTGAAAACAGCGCGCGTCTGAAAACAGCAAAAAAGGGCGCGTCTGAAAACATCAAAACAGGGCACTTCTGAAAACAACAAAACAGGGCGCGTCTGAAAACAGCAAAACAGGGCGCGTCTGAAAACATCAAAACAGGGCGCGTCTGAACCCCATTCCGGTCTGTTCTCCTGTGCCCTCAATGCACTCTGCCTTATGGTAGGTCAGGAGAAGAATTCAACTGCTTTTGCACAAATAAATTAAATGCCTATTAAACATGTTCTTTTAAAACTTTGAAGCCATTCAAGCAACATTTGTGACCAAAAATGATAAGTATATAATTATAAAGAATACAACAGCTGAAATGGATAAATTATAAATCGTTTGTACATAACGCAAAGCGATTGAAATAGAGGAGTCCTTCTGTTCTTATCGTTCGTATTTTTTAAAACAAACGAATAGTTTACAAAGTGTATTTCACACATCAACGTATATTGGATGGTCTATCTGAGTGCTTGCGTGAGTGAATTTTGAGCCTTAGGTCGTAAATTCGAGCCAGGTAGAAACACAACTTTTTGTTTGTTTTCTTGCGCATTGCTTTGCATAATATGTTTATGATGCAGTTAAATGATTATAATTGGTCTTTAGTTCCATAACATCTCACCATTATTTAAACGACCCAATATTGCCAATTGTATATGTAAGTTGTGTTCTTGAAAAAAGTTATTTTGATTATGTAACCTAAAATACTCATTACTAACATGAGTCCTATCATTTGCTTAGGAGAGGTCAAGGTCAAAAACGATATTTCATGGTGAATTCTTCTTGTGCCTTACTTAAGATAAGTACGAGATGTAGGCGTTCTTAATGCTGTCCGAATGTCGACAAAGATAATAAATGATATTACAGACTCGGTTCGTAGAAATAAAGAAAGCGTACCTAAACGATGTTTCATAATGTGTATTGTGATATGCCGGCGCTGATACAGAATTTTAAATTATAGTGGGCGGAAATATTCAGTAACTGAAAAAAATGCCAACAAAATTTTTTAGGTCTTGTGCATGTTCCGATAGATATAGAAAATTTGCGATATGGACAAAAAGAATCAATTTACCGACAGTACTGAAGAATTAAATTGATTATTACAATACATTGATTAAATGACAAATGAATGCATATGTTTTAAGATATTGTGAATTTTAAGAATCCAATATTGGACATTTTAAGAGGTGGCGTGGCGTACGCTGCTTCCAACCACATCTAAAGCCGCATATGATATGCGGGTCTTGTTACTATACTACCGTGGATATGGTCTTATCGATGTCAACCGTTTATAAAGTTTAACAGCATCTACTAAATATTTACGTTCATTGTATTTGATTATGTCTGTTTGTCCGTGAACAGTTCGATCTGCTTTACGGAAAATTCTTTCACTGATTAACCATTGCTTTAGCAGATTTAATTATTTTTACACGTACATCATAATTATAGACCCGTACATTTTAAATCCCACTAGACTCAAAAAGTTCACTTTAATAAAAAGAACAGAATCGTTGTGAAGGAGTGTGTTTATGCGTGCTTAATTCATATACGGACGTTCTAACCAATGAATACTTATGTGACTATTTCATGACTAACCCTAATGCCATTTTAGGCCCCTAAGGGACTAATTTAGCCACCCAAGGAAGTTTTGACTTACAAAGGGATACTTATGTGTCTATTTTAGTCACCTAAGTATCCAAATGTGTGTACGGGTACACGGACAATGTATCAGATGTATATGAACAACGCAACGACATACTGACGGCTGACGGAATATACAATGCATTATAATGTTGTTGCTGTTTCACAGTAAGTATATAGTCAGCTACACGTCATGCCACATGCATGAGGCGCACCATATTTTGAAAATAAGCGGACTATCTTACTTAGTATATACAGAAGCTGTTAGGCGTTCTATGATCCTAAGTATGTTCGTAGATCTCGTACCAGCATAGCGGATGTGGCAACAATTAGTGTGACCAAAATATTTTCATAGATGAATGGGTAAACTATATCGACATTTTTTATTTTATTTTTTTCTTACTCGTATTGCAGACTTTGTAGATATACCAAGTAAGGTCCGGTCGAGATAATGAGTGCATTATTACGTACATATTAAGTACATGTATTGTGTTGTAAAGAATAACATTCTGTATTCAAATCAAAACAAAACTTTGAAACGTATCATACTAAAAAAATCACAATAATAAAAAAGAACACAAAGTTAAATGTGTCGTTATAACAAGTGGACCATGCAATAATGCTCGGTCCGCGTCAAAGTGATACAGCGTCTTAATATTATTGTTTATGTTACTCGAGAATTTCACTTACGCATGTTTAAAATTCCGTAAAACAAATCGTTCAGAAATCATGTTATTAAATTATCACCGAGAATGTGTTTGTAATAATTCAACCTGCATAAAACCCACAAAAAATCAATATTTTATTTCTTAAGCGCGGGATGCTCAGAACGACCTGTAATTTTTGTTACTGCAGCGGCATCGTTTTCAAAATGTAACAAAACTATTATTGTTGTTTTTTACACGTACATTTTTTAAAGATCAGTTTCTCTAAACATGAAGGCTTCATTGTCGGACTTGTGTTGTTGGTTGGAGGAAGTGTACACATCACACAGCAGTTAAACAAAATGTAACGACGTCAACTTATAAAAGTAACGTCAAATGACGTCAAAACGCTTATACAGTGGTCATAATTGAAGATGTGACGTAAAAATATGTTTTTCGTTTATGGTTTGAAAATATTCAATCCTTGAAGTGTAAACAACGATATATTCAGATATATAAATTTTGTGCATTTTTTTAAAGAGGCAAAAATCGGCCCTTATCATCCCTTCTCCTTTTGTTAAGAAAGACATCTCGTGCATTAAAATCTTTAAATAATCGACGAATTCCAACTCTTAATCAACTGATTAATCATTACCTTATAGTCGTTAATTATTGGTATTGGTATTGGATTTTTTTTTTACATATTTGAAAGACAAGGAGTAATCTGAAGAATTAAAACCCTTTTTCACGTCAGAGTTTTATTTCACATAAAAATACAGGATACCATAGAATATCCATAAACTGGAATCTGCATCCTATACGTTCCCAGAAGAATGCGTTGTACCAAAGTTAATGGATTACCCGCAGTTGATGTTTGATGGAAAGAGAACAAACAATGATGACCTGAACATTTGTTTTTCCTTGTACAGTGCAACACAGAAAAATGTTGTCAATACTTCCATGGTCTTGCAATGCTTTTCTAGCCTGATCTTCACATTAAAACTACAGTGCGCGATGCATTACAGAGTGATTCTAACATCATTCTATAGATGGTCATTTAGAACACGATGAACTGTTCTTGCTTCTTATCTTTGATCAAAATGTTTTATAAACCACAGCAGATATGTGGTCATTTCCACCAATAGTAGTTTTTGGTAGAATGTATATGTTCTCCTAAAAGAATCGATCATTGTTCATGTTCAGCATTGATTTGGATTAATAATATCTTACATTGAGGTTCATATGTGTACTTCAGCTGATTTTTTGTTCTTTGAGATAGCAAGCTCCAATGGCTGTGCAGTCGAAACACAATACTGCGAATCGCGATTCAACAAAATGTCGGGATAAGTTACGAATAAGGCTGCCGGTCCCGTCCGTTTTCTTTATATGTTTAACTACAAAAAGATGCGTTACTGCGAATATGCGATACTACGAAAAATGAGTTTTCTATGAACAAATTGCCCGGTCCCGTCGTTAAGTTAGACTACGAATTATACTGTCACCGAGACTTGTCACACCTTCTCAACGAAGATTTCACACCTCTGTCCAGTTTGTTTGCACCATAGACAAAGACAGCTGTTAACAAGTTTATTTACAATTTCAGTACAATGCAGTGGGAGACTTTCGTTTGACTAAATGACTTTAGTTTTTGCCGATATTATGTCATTGCGAATTTGATAACTGTGTACGGATATTATTTTTTATTTAATGTGTTTTTATTTATAATGAATTACATACACAATATTTTCGAATGCACAAGTAAAAATATACAAACACCATTAGAATCAATAACTGGCTTTACATTCTAATTTTCGTAAATAAAACGTGCAATCCCTCTTTAAATAAGACCTATTCTCGTTTTGGTCCAATATTGTGATGTGGCACATCGATGCTTTTCAGTCGGTGTCTTATTGAATTGCTTTTTAACAGTTTTAGAGTGATAAAACTCAAATCCGTAAGTTGAATAAATGTCTAGTCTACGTTTTTGAATAGTTTTGTAATAAAAATAAAGTGTCACAACATAAACATGAATTTCAAAAAGAAACAAACTATCCGTTACTTACAGCACTGTTTGTCCTCTCTCCGTAGATTGTCTGCGAACTAAAGTCACAGTTGGATGGGCATGTCCCACTGTTATAATCAGAAACAAGAGTTAAAGTGTGTAAAGTAAAGTATAGTAAAGTGTTTGTTTATTATAGTTTCACCCCTCGCGATTAAGGGCCAACTAGTTTTATTTTGTGAGACACCTTTACTAATGAACATGTTTACTCCCGATTCCTATCCTATATGCCGGGCGCTTGGCAGGAAGGCAATCGGTACCCCTTGATTTAACTAGCTGCTGGGTAGGCAACCGGCCATATCAGAACTCGCCCTGCGTAGGACTCGAACCTTGGACCTCCCGCTCCGTAGGCGAACGCCCTAACCACTGTATATGTACGGTTATTTATATCAGTTATTTTCAAAATAAGCAGATGAATGTGACAAGATATAACAACTTGTAATCAGACGGTAAACATAGACATGACGATGGAAACACTCAAAATACATCAAACAAATCAACAACTACGAGCGTCGACTTTTGCGTCGTTTATTAGTGTCGTGAAACCTAAAACAACTGTCGAGTCAACGTATATACATGTGTACAAGTATTGGAATTTCCGGCTGTACAGCCAAGAAACTAGTTTGTGATTAAAAAGTAGTCAAGTATGCGTTTTACAACAATTTCGTAACTTTTCGTCCATTTTAAATCAAAGTATATGATAAATAACTTTATTGAATTTCGTTGAGTTCCATAAGACCATAATTATGTATTATACATTCTAACACGATACTCGCTGATTTTTATATAGACAAAGAACACATTTATCATTGTAAACTACCGAATAAACAACGCAAAACGAAGTCCAGATTCTGAGTGGAGCATATTAAAATATAGTTTTCATTACAATTGTCAAATCGTGTTAGAATCGAAATTATTTCCGCATTATCGTTGTTTATCGAGCTATAAACAACTGTTTGTCGTTCTGATGCGTGGCTATTAAAAAATACCCTACGCATCAGAACTCCAAATCGTTGTTTATTGGCCAATAAACAACTATTAATCGAAAATTATTTTTAAATAAATAAAAATCGAACAACCATTACATATTAAAAAAAAAAATGTCAAGAAAAAATATCCGCGCTGCTCAGGATTGAACAAGGGTGCAGCCTCACGTCGACAGCCTTACGCAATATCCACTAGACCACAGAGAACGATATTTATTTCGTCTGTATTTTCACACCTAAATGTGTTATGTATATTACCGGAAGCATACACAACGTTTAATGGATTAAAACCTGCACACAGATATATTGAATGTGTATATAAATGGTCAAATATTTTCTTAATTCAGCTAATTGAAGCTAGGTGTGCATTGACGAATGCGGATATTTCCTACTCTGTTCGGTGGACAGGGTTGCACGGGCTCTAAGAGCCCACCATCATCGGATACTGGTCGTGGTAGCCCGATGGTTTCATTAACGTCTACTTTCTTCTCTATACATTCATTCTTACACTGACCTACATCTCTAATTATGTCCTAACATGATTAATCTAATCTTAATCTAACTAAACTTTTCATACTCCTGTTTATTTCTCGTAATTTCTTATCGTTCTCTCTCCTTAGTGTTTTTCCTAGCTTTTGACTTCTCTAACAAACACTTATTTGAAGTAATTTCTCATTTTGTTTCACTAGCTGTTCCTTCTTACCACCTCTTCGTTTCCCGTATTGCTCACCATTCTACGTCTCTTACTTTCCCTTGTTTACCTCTCTCTCAGTGTCGCTTTTTTCTCGCTCACTGTTTTTCCTATTCTTTTATTAAATTCTTCTGTCCCACTTGTCCTTCTTACTCTTTTCTTTCTCTCTGCCTTCTTTCTCACTGTCTCTTCTTTTTTCTTCTCCATCACTCTTCATTTCACTTATCGTATTTTATTCCTCTTTTCTCTCTCTAAATCCTCGCTCACACTTGCTTCACACTCGTTCTTTCTCTCTCTAAGTCATCGCTCACACTTCCTTCACACTCTTTCTTCTCTCTCACACTCTTCATTTCACTTAGCGTATTTTGTTCCTCATTTCTCTCTCTAAACCCTCGCTCACACTTGCTTCACACTCTTTCTTTCTCTCTCTAAGTCCTCGCTCACACTTCCTTCACACTCTTCCTCTCTCCCATTCTTCATTTCACTTAGCGTATTTTGTTCCTCATTTCTCTCTCTAAACCCTCGCTCACACTTGCTTCAAGAGAGGGTAATTATATGAACCTGTATGAAGCTGTTCTTTGCAGACAATATACTGAAATATAAATTTGTTACTGTATTTGCTAACTGCGCTATATACTTTCATTGCGCATTCTATTTAGGCTAAGAAGGGTTATCCCCCGTTTAGGTTGTCAGGGAACTGTATTCAAAAGTATACCGTAATTACTCTATATGTTGGGACACTCTTAATGTTGGGACACCCTTTCAATTCGATAAAATGATTATTTTTCGTGACTCTGAATTTTGGGACACTTCGAAAATTTGAATTTTTACTGTTTCTAGCTTTTGGTAGATCTACACTGTTTTCTAAGTTGGCAATTTAGTGTCAATTTCCGTTAAGACAGAAATAAAAAGTCGCCATCTAGCTGTTATTTACTGGCACCGTGAATTGCAATGTATTACCAAACTGTCAAAGTTGTGAATTCTTATATGAATATTCCATATATCCATATCTTATGGCAGCTAGCCCCATCAAAGTGGCCCCTTGTTTGCGCATCATAATTACTCCCTGATTTGCTTGATTTATAAGGATTAATATACACACCCATTGCGCATTTGAACCTTACGATTGAATGGTTTTGTACCTCAGTTGAGGATTCTAAATATTGGGACCCATTTTTGTCTGCCTTTCAAAATTTGGACAACAAAATGTGTCCCAACATAAAGAGTAATAACGGTATCTATTCTAATAACTAGGAACTTGGATAGTAAAGAATACAAACAAGTAAACTATTAAAACGCTGACAGCGTAGAAAGACTGTTGGCGACAAAATAAACTAAAAGCATGTGAATTATGAGTGCATTTTCGCTAAAGGAAACATTTGTTTGAATGAAGTTCAATTTCCCACCTTTAGACTTTATAATTTGGCGTCTTAATCAATAGTATGCAACATCATAATGAAAACTAATTTGTAAGTAACGAAAAAATATTTTGTTCGAGCTAATTATCTTATGCAAACGGAATTATATACATGCCAGTTATCAAGTCAATCTGCAAGGGCCAGAATAACCGATGAAGCGTAGAAGGTAGGCACACCGATTATTAGTGCTTCTTAGCCAAAGATCTATAAATAAACATGTTTATTTATAGATCTTTCTTCGTAGCCTACTGAGTCAAAATAGATCATACGGTGCAAGCTCTCGATTGTCAATAGTACAGTTTAAAATTAATAAATTGTAGTAATATGTTGTCAAAATATTCAGAATGAGAATCGGCAACAAGGAAAATTACTTTCGCAACGAGTCAAAAATAACCGATGTAGCGAATTAATTTGGTTGCCTTATTCCAGGACACTCCGGTAAATATTTAGGTTACACACAAGTAAATAGCAAAATTAGGGGTGTCATCAGTTTAAAGGGACTATGCCAACGAAATATTGGTTTCCTATTGCACTATAAATTATATTAAATGATATAAATGAGCTATACTAAGACATGTAAATTCAATTAAGAATAAATAATATAATACATAATGACATATTTGATAAAAACAAATCAGCAAAAATGTATGCAAAAAAATTAAAACCCCAAGCGGGTCTCGAAATTACGACTTAGGAGCTATACGAAGAAATAACAGTATACAGCGCTTTTACCAACTACGCTATTCTGCTTTGTAAGGAAACGTGTGTAAACTATGGTTTTACATAATACTCACAATTCTGACGTCAAACTGTCAACATGAAAAGGGCCAAACAAACACGACCCTTATTATAAATTGATTTTTTTTCTCAGAATGCGAAAACACTTTTGCAATTATATATACCTTACTTGAACTGTTATTATATGGCATTATTAATATATTAATTTACTTTTTAAAGAAATTACCCGAGTGAGGCCCTTTTCGTTGACATAGTCCCTTTAAATTTATGTTTTTTATAAATTGACCTTTTTATAAACTTTAATAGTAATAAATTACATTAAATACATATTATAATACATATTACATACATTATTTTAAATAATTAAAATGTAAGAAAACGGGTGGTGAAATTTTGCTGTTTTGAAGAAGGACCCTTTCTGGTACTCGATTTACTGCAAAGTGAAGAAGTAGTTTTCAGCGATACCTGTTTTAGAAATAACCCTCTCAAAAGACCGCTGGCTTCCGCCAACAGTCTAACAATCTGTGTGTAGATTCATTCCTGTCGAAAATCAAATTTCTTTGATGTCTACTGACTTCTAGTACGTAACACGCATTTGGTCGTTAAAACTGCAATAACCGACAGTCAGTTTTCAGGCAAACTTAGACAATGGTCTCTTGTTTCTACGATCCGCACTGAACCACCGTGGTCTTCGGCCCAATACTCACGTAAAGACCACGTTGTTCTACGTCGTGCCACCTGTACCACTACGTACAAGTACGTCGTGGTACAACTACGTATAAATACGTCGTGGTACAACGTAGCAGTATTTTGAACATGTTAAAATTTCAGATTTGTCGTTTGCGTTGCACTGCGTACCTGCCAACCTTGTGCCACGTTGAGGCGCGTTTCGGCCACGTTGAACTACGTACCTGCCAACTTGTGCCACATTGAGGCGCGTTACGGCCACGTTGAGCTACGTTCCTGCCATGTTGTGCCAAGTTGAGGCGTTTTACGGCCACGTTGAACTACGTTCCTGCCAACTTGTGCCACGTTGAGGCGCGTTACGGCCACGTTGAACTACGTACCTGCCAACTTGTGCCACGTCGAGGCGCGTAACGGCCACGTTGAACTACGTACCTGCCAACTTGTGCCACGTTGAGGCGCATTACGGCCGCGTTGAACTACATACCTGCCAAGTTGCAACTTAGCTAAACAAAGCGATGAAAACGTGACACTATAAATGGGGTATAACTAGCATGAAGTTTGCTTAAATGTTTCTAGTCTAGTTTACATTTATCAATTGTGCGCATGCGCGTAGAGGTACTTCATGTATATTTCATTCATATCGATTTTACTAGTACAACTAATTTTTAAATTAACGTTTGTTTGTAAAAATGAGACCTATGTGTGTAGTTATCATGATAATGAATACTTCATAAACACATTTTTTTTTTTGAAAATATTATACCGTATTAGCCATCGATACGCCCCTTTAATGTAGTCTCTGTGCACAGTAGAGTAATGGATATGGTGGCCTCCTTGCGATCGGACAGTGTTCCAATGATCCTTCTCAAAAGGAATATAAGTACTGGGCCATATTCCAGAAACATCTTAAGTTTATCTCAAAATATTTTCACTTAAGTTCCAATTTGGGTAAGGTAATATTTGTAAAACTTCATATAAATTAGTGAATCAATTTTCAGTTAAGTAAATAGTAATCAATAATAAGTGGATACTTAGTGAACACTAAGCAGAATTCCATGTATAAATGGAATAAAATGCTAACGAAAAATGGCAATTTTAAGGCTAAGGATAAGATTTCACTTAAGGTGTTTCTGGAATACGACCCCTGGCCCCAAGACTACGAACATTCTCAAACTTAATCTTAGTCTTGAACTTAAATATAAGCCAATGACCATCAAAGCTCTCAAGTAACAAGTTTTATACCATGAATGTATCCCTTATAAAAGACAGTTGAAGTTCAGGAGCGGTTTTCACAAAGCATCTTAAGTTGAACTTTATCCTTTTCCTTAAATTTGGAAATTTCCCCAACTGAATAATTACATATAGAAACAGTTTAGCACTAAGTAACACTTTAAAATAGCATCATTATGAAGTGTTATTTGAGGAATATCAACATTATATGCATCTGTTTATTAAGAAATATAATACTTTCAAATTTTGCACTTAAGTGAAAATATTTAAGAAATTAGTTAAGATGCTTTGTGAATACCAGCCCAGACTAATTTTGAGTATGAGAACTGTTACAGGCCTGAGGCCTGGTTTTACCCAGAAAAATCGACTCGAAATTGTCTCTAGCTTGGCGCAATCGAGTTTAAATGCATACATGTATGTGCAAACTCAGCTGAAGTTAAAGCAGCTGTCCATGGAATCTAATTCAATACATCGTAATTTGGCAATAATCCTTATGAACGTTAATGGTGTTTATTTGTCTGAAAACTGTTTCTTATTAAAGAAAGACATTTTATACTTTGTATGTTCAAAAAAGCTGGGTATGAACGGACTATACAAAAACGTACATGTTGATTTACTCCAGAGGCATCACCAGTTATATCGCATAGACGATACTAAATCATTAACAAAACGTTATTATTGCATCAATTTCAATGCGTTTTTTTTTGTATTCGGGTCTGCGAGATGTTCATTAGAAACGATTTCTGCGAAGTTTTTTTTATTAACATATTTCTGGACTCCTGCTTTAAAGCTTTAAAGCTGTATTCAAACTCAAACCTGTTTCCCGCGACTGTAATGGAACACGCATGGTTACTCTGTGGTCAGTTCGCATTTCAAACCCAGCCCCGGTAGTTCGGACGTCCATTGTCCGAAGGGAAAGAAATGAATCCGATTTCTCCGAATTAGACCGTCATATTGTGTGTGTCCGGCTCATGTAATGTTGTTGTTATTGTTTCACATTCAGATTGGCATGTTTAAGTCTTAGTTTTCTTACATGTGCATTATTGTTATTTTCCATACCGCACATTTTATCTGGACAACTGATTTTTATGAATACACTCAGTTTTGTGTCATTATAGGCAATAATTCATATTTCTTTAGTATTCTTTCTTCTATTCTTATCTACTGCCTATTACAAATTATTTATTTATATTATGGATGTATGTGCATAGTATGTGAGCATTGTGAACGTTAATGGAAATAAAAATTTATGCAACAAAAAATTAATAATAATAATAATATTATTATTATTATGATTTTTTTATGATTATGATAAAAATTTATGATGATGATTATTTATTTATTTATTTATTTTTAAATATTAATAATAATAATAATAATAATAATATTATTATTATTATTATAGGTTATATTCTGGTACCCACTATTAGTAACCAATAGTAACTCAATAACTCAACGCCTACAGATGCAAGAAACTGACCTGTCAAGGGCAGTAATTATGTGACCTCAGGCAATGGTAAGTAAAACGAGTTGTTTCCCTTTTGTACCACTTGCATATTCAGTTTGTCAATCTTATAGTAAATGAATCATTATCATCATCATCATCATCATCACGAACATTATTCGAAGAATTTCTTGATCGAGGCTGTCGCGAGTTGGCTCAGTTTTGTTGATTTTCTTGCTCAAGATATCGCGAAGAAATCACTCGGCATCACTCAGCATCAACTATGATTACCGAATAAGAATTTAACTGATCTCCATTTGGATTGCGCATTTGAAAACGGAAATGACACCTCGGTCTAATGTAAAAAATAAAAGTGTTTATTGTTTAGCGCCACGGAAATGCAGATGTACGGAAGTCTACTAGGGCCATTTTGTCGTATGTGCTTTGAGTTATGTATCATGCATTATGTGTAATGTCTTAGGTGTTTTGTTTTGTGTCTTAGGTGCTATGTCATATGTGTTATTGTACATAATCTAATGTATTATTTGACAAAGAACGACGTAATTGAACTCAACAACTTATACTCGTTGTGCATGTCATAAAGGACAAGCATGAATGCGATTTTAGCAATCGTTTTGTTCATGTTTTATGTCTTAGGTGTTTTGTCATATTGTATGCCTTAGGTGTTATGTCTTATGTATTATGTCTTAGGTGTTATGTCATATTGTATGTCTTAGGTGTAATGTCTTATGTATTATGTATTATGTCTGAGGTGTTTTGTCATATTGTATGTCTTAGGTGTTATGTCTTATGTATTATGTCTTAGGCGGTATGTATTATGTCTTATGTCTTAGGTGTTATGTCTTATGTATAATGTCTTAGGTGTTATGTCTTATGTATTATGTCTTAGGTGTTATGTCTTATGTATTATGTCTTAGGCGGTATGTATTATGTCTAAGGTGTTTTGTCTCATATCTGAGGTGTAATGCCTGAGGTGTATTGTGTTATGTATTAGGTGTAATGTCTTATGTGTTCAATTACATCATTTAATGTATTATTTGACAAAAAAGAACGTAATTGCACTCATCAATTAATAGTCGTTCTGTATGACCTAACGGACAAGAATGAATGCGAGTTTAGCAATGGTGTTGTTCATACTCGGGTGCATTAGGTAATTCCAACTGTACCGACATATATCAGATCATACCATATCAAGAAACCGAGAAACAAGAATGGAGAAGATCGATAACAAGCATTTTCATTGGGAATTGTTTCATTACCCAGAAAATAGTTATGTTGATTGTTGAGTGTTAAAAGAAAACACGATTGAAAACTCAATTCTTTCCTTGCTTTAGCCATTCTTTCGATATAACGATATGGACAGTATATTTTTTTATTCTCAACAGTTTAATTTATGGGAGAAATATGTTGATTTAAAAATTGGGCTTGGTGCGCTAACTATGAGACGCCAATGAAAACAGCGGTGGGTTGATTTTTTTTAAAGATTTGAAAGACAAGGAGTAATCTGAAGAATTAAAACCCTTTTCACGTCAGAGTTTTATTTCACATAAAAATACAGGATACGCTTGATAGAATATCCATAAACTGGTATCTTCATCCTATACGTTCCCAGAAGAATGCAGTTGTACCAAAGTAAATGGATTACCCGCAGTTGATGCTTGATGGAAAGAGAACAAGCAATGATGACCTGAACATTTGTTTTTCCTTGTACAGTCCAACACGGAAAACTGTTTTCAATACTTGCATGATCTTGCAATGCCTTTCAAGCCTGATCTTCACATTAAAACTACAGTGCGTGATGCATTACAGAGTGCTTCTAGCATCATTCTATAGATGGTCATTTAGAACATGATGAACTGTTCTTGCTTCTTGTTTTTGATCAAAATGTTTTATAAACCACAGCAGATATGTGGTCACCAATAGTAGTTTTTGGTAGAATGTATTTGTTCTCCTACAAGAATCGATCATTGTTCATGTTCAGAATTGATTTTGGATAAATAAAATCTTACTGTGAGGTTCATATATGTACTTCAGCTGATTTTGTGTTCTTTGACATAGCAAGCCCCAATGGCTGTGCAATCAAAACACAATACTGCGAATCGCGATTCAACAAAATGTCGGGATAAGTTACGAATAAGGCTGCCGGTCCCGTCCGTTTTCTTTATATGTTAACTACACAAAGATGCGATACTGCGAATATGCGATACTACGAAAGATGAGTTTCTATGACCAAATTGCCCGGTCCCGTCGTTATGTTAGACTACGAATTATACTGTCACCGAGACTTGTCACACCTTCTCAACGAAGATTTCACACCTCTGCCCAGTTTGTTTGCACCATAGACAAAGATAGCTGTTGACAAGTTTATTTACACTTTGAGTACAATGCAGTGGGAGACTTTCGTTTGACTAAATGACTTTAGTTTTTGCCGATATTATGTCATTGCGAATTTGATCACTGTGTACGGATATTATTTTTTATTTAATGTGTTTTTATTTATAATGAATTACATACACAATATTTTCGAATGCACAAGTAAAAATATACAAACATCATTAGAATCAATAACTGGCTTTACATTATAATTTTCGTAAATAAAACGTGCAATCCCTCTTTAAATAAGACCTATTCTCTGTTTGGTCCAATATTGTGATGTGGCACATCGATGCTTTTCTGTCGTTGTCTTATTGAATTGCTTTTTAACAGTTTTTGAGTGATAAAACTCAAATCCGTAAGTTGTATAAATGTCTAGTCTACGTTTTCGAATAGTTTTGTAATAAAAATAAAGTGTCACAACATAAACATGAATTTCAAAAAGAAACAAACTGTCCGTTACTTACAGCACTGTTTGTCCTCTCGCCGTAGATTGTCTGCGAACTACAGTCACAGTTGGATGGGCATGTCCCACTGTTTGTCCTCTCTCCGTGGATTGTATGCGAACTAAAGTCACAGTTGGATGGGCATGTCCCACTGTTTGTCCTCTCTCCGTAGATTGTCTGCGAACTAAAGTCACAGTTGGATGGGCATGTCCCACTGTTTGTCCTCTCTCCGTAGACTGTCTGCGAACTAAAGTCACAGTTGGATGGGCATGTCCCACTGTTTGTCCTCTCGCCGTAGATTGTCTGCGAACTAAAGTCACAGATGGATGGGCATGTCCCACTATTTGTCCTCTCTCCGTAGATTGTCTGCGAACTAAAGTCACAGATGGATGGGCATGTCCCACTGTTTGTCCTCTCTCCGTAGATTGTCTGCGAACTAAAGTCACAGATGGATGGGCATGTCCTACTGTTATAATCAAAAACAAGAGTTAAAGTGTGTAAAGTAAAGTAAAGTAAAGTGTTTGTTTATTATAGTGTCACCCCTTGCGATTAAGGGCCAACTAGTTTTGACTTATGAGACCCCTTTACTAATGAACATCTTTACTCCCGATTTCTATCCTATATGCCGGGCGCTTGGCAGGAAGGCAATCGGTACCCCTTGATTTAACTAGCTGGGTAGGCAACCGGCCATATCAGAACTCGCCCTATGTAGGACTCGAACATTCGACCTCCCGCTCCGTAGGCGAACGCCCTAACCACTGTGTATGTACGATTATTTATATCAATTATTTTCAAAATAAGCAGATGAAAGTGACAATATATAACAACTTGTAATCAGACGGTAAACATAAACATGACGAAGGAAACACTCAAATATCAAATAAATCAACAACTACGAGCGTCGACTTTTGCGTCGTTTATTAGTGTCGTGTAACCTAAAACAACTGTCGAGTCAACGTATATACAGGTGTACAAGTATTGGAGTTTCCGGCTGTACAGCCAAGAAACTAGTTTGTGATGAAAAAGTAGTCAAGTATGCGTTTTACAACAATTTCGTAACTTTTCGTACATTTTAAATCAACGTATATGATAAATACATTTATTGAGTTTCGTTGAGTTCCTTTGAGACCATAATTATGTATTATACATTCAAACATGATACTCGCTGATTTTTATATAGACAAAGAACACATTTATCATTGTAAACTACCGAATAAAAAACGTAAAGCGAAGTCCAGATTCTGAGTGGAGCATAGCAAAATATAGTTTTCATTACCATTGTCAAATCGTGTTAGAATCGAAATTATTACCGCATTATCGTTGTTTATCGAACTATAAACAACTGTTTGTCGTTCTGATGCGTGGCTATTAAAAATACCCAACGCATCAGAACTCCAATCGTTGTTTATTGGCCAATAAACAACTATTAATCGAAAATTATTTTTAAATAAATAAAAGTCGAACAACCATAACATATTCCAAAAAATGTCAAGAAAAAATATCCGCGTTGTCCAGGTTTGAACTAGGGTGCTTAACGTCGACAGCCTAACGCACTATCCACTAGACCACAGAGATGTTTATTTCATCTGTATTTTCACACCTAAACGAGTATATGTATATTACCGGAAGCATACAAAACGTTTAATGGATTAACACCCTGCACAAAGATATATTGAATGTGTATATAAATGGTCAAATATTTTCTGAATTCCGCTCATTGGAGCTAGGTCTGCATAGACGAAGGCATATATTTCCTACTCTGTTTGGTGGACTGGGTTGCACGGGCTCTAAGAGCTTACCATCATCGGGCACTGATCGTGGTAGCCCGATGGCTTCATTAACGTATTAATGTCTACTTTCTTCTCTATACATTCATTCTAACACTGACCTAGATCTCTAACTATGTCCTAACATGATTAATCTAACCTTAATCTAACTAAACATACTCCTGTTTATTTCTCTTAATTTCTTATCGTTCTCTTTCCTGAGTGTTTTTCCTAGCTTTGCCTTCTCTAACAAACACTTTTGAAGTCATTTCTCATTTTGTTTCACTAGCTGTTCCTTCTAACCACCTCTTCCTTTCCCGTATTGCTCACCATTCTACGTCTCTTACTTTCCCTTGTTTACCTCTCTCTCAGTGTCGCTTTTTTCTCGCTCACTGTTTTTCCTATTCTTTTCTCAAATTCTTCTATCCCACTTGTCCTTCTTACTCTTTTCTTTCTCTTTCTCTACTTTCTCACTGTCTTTTCTTTCTTCTTCTCCATCACTCTTCATTTCACTTATCGTATTTTATTCCTCTTTCTAAATCCTCGCTCACACTTGCTTCACGCTCTTTCTTTCTCTCTCTAAATCCTCGCTCACACTTCCTTCACACTCTTTCTTCCTCTCTCTCACTCTTCATTTCACTTAGCGTATATTGTTCCTCATTTATCTCTCTAAATCCTCGCTCACACTTGCTTCACACTCTTGCTTTCTCTCTCTAAATCCTCGCTCACACTTGCATAACACTCTTTCGTCCTCTCTCTCACTCTTCTCATTCTTTTTCTCTTCTTATTCGCTCGTCTTTCTCATCTCTTATTTTCCCGCTACGTAAGTTACTTTAATAAGTGTGCTGATGATCGTAAACGCTACGATATGTACCAGTATTATGTTACTTCCATAATTTTAGAAAGACGGGATAATACTAAGAATAAATCAGTAAATCCGGTGACTATTCGTAGTATCGCGTTTCGACTGTATTTTAGATGGTTGGCGGAAGCCAACGATCTAAAGAGAGGGTAATTATATGAACCTGTATGAAGCTGTTCTTTGCAGGCAATATACTGAAATATAAATTTGTTACTATATTTGCTAACTGCGCTATATACTTTCATTGCGCAATTCTATTTAGGTTAAGAACGGTTATCCCCCGTTTAGGTTGTCAGGGAACTGTATTCAAAAGTATACCGTAATTACTCTATACGCTGGGACACTCTTAATGTTGGGACACACTTTGAATTCGATAAAATGATTATTTTTCGTGACTCTGAATTTTGGGATACTTCGAACATTTGAATTTTTACTGTTTCTAACTTTTGGTAGATCTACACTGTTTTCTAAGTTGGCAATGTAGTGTCAATTTCCGTTAAGACAGAAATAAAAAGTCGCCATCTAACTGTTATTTGCTGGCACCGTGAATTGCAATGTAATACCAAACTGTCAAAGTTGTGAATTCTTATATGAATATTCCATATATCCATATCTTATGGCAGCTAGCCCCATCAAAGTGGCCCCTTGTTTGCGCATCATAATTACTCCCTGATTTGCTTGATTTATAAGGATTAATATACACACCCATTGCGCATTTGAACCTTACGATTGAATGGTTTTGTACCTCAGTTGAGGATTCTAAATATTGGGACCCATTTTTGTCTGCCTTTCAAAATTTGGACAACAAAATCTGTCCCAACATAAATAGTAATTACGGTATCTATTCTAATAACTAGGAACTAGGATAGTAAGGAATACAAACAAGTAAACTATTAAAACGCTGACAGCGTAGAAAGACTGTTGGCGACAAAATAAACTAAAAGCATGTGAATTATGAGTGCATTTTCGCTAAAGGAAACATTTGTTTGAATGATGTTCAATTTCCCACCTTTAAACTTTATAATTTGGCGTCTTAATCAATAATAGGCAACATCATAATGAAAACTAATTTGTAAGTAACGAAAAAATATTTTGTTCGGGCTAATTACCTTATGCAAACGGAATTATATACATGCCAGTTAACAAGTAAATCTGCAAGGGCCAGAATAACCGATGAAGCGTAGTAGGTAGGCGCACCGATTGTTAATGCTTCTTAGCCAAAGATCTATAAATAAACATGTTTATTTATAGATCTTTCTTCGTAGCCTACTGAGTCAAAATAGATCATACGAAGCAAGCTCTCGATTGTCAATTTAGTACAGTTTAAAATTAATAAATTGTAGTAATATGTTGTCAAAATATTCAGAATGAGAATCGGTAACGAGGAAAATTACTTTCGCATCGAGTCAAAAATAACCGATGTAGCGAATTAATTTGGTTGCCTTATTCCAGGACACTCCGGTAAATATTTAGGTTACACAAAAGTAAATAGCAAAATTAGGGGTGTCATCAGTTTAAAGGGACTATGCCAACGAAATATTGGTTTCCTATTGCACTATAAATGATATTAAATGATATAAATGAGCTATACTAAGACATGCACATTCAATTAAGAATAAATAATATAATACATAATGACATATTTGATAAAAACAAATCAGCAAAAATGTATGCAAAAAATAAAACCCCCAAGCGGGTCTCGAAATCACGACTTAGGAGCTATACGAAGAAATAACAGTATACAGCGCTTTTACCAACTGCGCTATTCTGCTTTGTAAGGAACCGTGTGTACACTATGGTTTTACAAAATACTCACAATTCTGACGTCAAACTGTCAACATGAAAAGGGCCAAACAAACACGACCCTTATTATAAATTGATTTTTTTTCTCAGAATGCGAAAACACTTTTGCAATTATATATACCTTACTTGAACTGTTTTAATATGGCATTATTAATACATTAATTTATTTTTTAAAGAAATTACCCGAGTGAGGCCCTTTTCGTTGACAAAGTCCCTTTAAATTTATGTTTTTTTATAAATTGACCGTTTTATAAACTTTAATAGTAATAAATTACTTTAAATACACATTATAATACATATTACATACATTATCTTAAATAATTAAAATGTAAGAAAACGGGTGGTGAAATTTTGCTGTTTTGAAGAAGGACCCTTTCTGGTTCTCGATTTACTGACTAATAGCCTGCAAAGAGAAGAAGTAGTTTTCAGCGATACCTGTTTTAGAAATAACCCTCTCAAAAGACCGTTGGCTGCCGCCAACAGTCTAAAAATCTGTGTTTACGATTCATTCCTGTCGACAATCAAGTTTCTTTGATGTCTACTGACTTCTAGTACTTAACACGCATTTGGTCGTTAAAACTGCAATAACTTTGAAACAACATGCATAACTATTGGGCCTAACTATAGCATGGTTTATGACTATCGTCCAATAATAGTATCCGTTTGTAGCAGGTGATATCAATATCGTTACCTGGGAAACGAACATAAAATTAAAAATACAATATAATGCGTTTAAATACCAGGCGAATGTGATAAGACGGCTGAATGAATGTGACCGTATGTGGTCATTCAACGGTCGTTTAAATATGTTTAAAGGTCATCCGACGGGTCAGTTTTCAGGTAAAATTAGACAATGGTCTCTTGTTTCTACGACCCGCACTGAACCACCGTGGTTTTCAGCCCAATACTCACAAAATGTTAAACTTTCGGATTAAAATCAGTATTAACAGAGCTTCATCGTCCAGCTGTACTTAAACGTAGCGTAGTTTAACGTAACGAATAACGTAGCAATTGACAGGACTCTCGTTCTGGTCACGTTGTTCTACGTAAAGACCACGTTGTTCTACGTCGTGCCACCTGTACCACTACGTACAAGTACGTCGTGGTACAACTACGTATAAATACGTCGTGGTACAACGTAGCAGTATTTTGAACATGTTAAAATTTCAGATTTGTCGTTTGCGTTGCACTGCGTACCTGCCAACTTGTGCCACGTTGAGGCGCGTTACGGCCACGTTGAACTACGTATCTGCCAACTTGTGCCACGTTGAGGCTCGTTACGGCCACGTTGAGCTACGTTCCTGCCATGTTGTGCCAAGTTGAGGCGTTTTACGGCCACGTTGAACTACGTTCCTGCCAACTTGTGCCACGTTGAGGCGCGTTACGGCCATGTTGAACTACGTACCTGCCAACTTGTGCCACGTTGAGGCGCGTTACAGTCACGTTGAACTACGTACCTGTCAACTTTTGCCACGTCGCGGCGCGTAACGGCCGCGTTGAACTACGTATCTGCCAACTTGTGGCACGTCGAGGCTCATTACGGCCGCGTTGAACTACTTACCCGTCAAGTTGCAACTTAGCTAACGAAGCGATGAAAACGTGACACTATAAATGGGGTATAACTAGCATGCAGTTTGCTTAAATGTTTATCAATTGTGCGCATGCGCGTAGAGGTACTTCATGTATATTTCATTCATATCGATTTTACTAGTACAACTAATTTTTAAATTAACGTTTGTTTGTAAAAATGAGACCTATGTGTGTAGTTATCATGATAATGAATACTTCATAAACACATTTTTTTTTTTGAAAATATTATACCGTATTAGCCATCGATACGCCCCTTTAATGTAGTCTCTGTGCACAGTAGAGTAATGGATATGGTGGCCTCCTTGCGATCGGACAGTGTTCCAATGATCCTTCTCAAAAGGAATATAAGTACTGGGCCATATTCCAGAAACATCTTAAGTTTATCTCAAAATATTTTCACTTAAGTTCCGATTTGGGTAAGGTAATATTTGTAAAACTTCATATAAATTAGTGAATCAAATTACAGTTAAGTAAATAGTAATCAATAATAAGTGGATACTTAGTGAACACTAAGCAGAATTCCATGTATAAATGGAATAAAATGCTAACGAAAAATGGCAATTTTAAGGCTAAGGATAAGATTTCACTTAAGGTATTTCTGGAATACGACCCCTGGCCCCAAGACTACGAGCATTCTCAAACTTAATCTTAGTCTTGAACTTAAATATAAGCCAATGACCATCAAAGCTCTTAAGTAATAAGTTTTATACCATGAATGTATCCTTTATAAAAGACAGTTGAAGTTCAGGAGCGGTTTTCACAAAGCATCTTAAGTTAAACTTTAGCCTTTTCCTTAAATTTGGAAATTTCCCCAACTAAATAATTACATATAGAAACAGTTTAGCACTAAGTAACACTTTAAAATAGCATCATTATGAAGTGTTATTTGAGGAATATCAACATTATATGCATCTGTTTATTAAGAAATATAATACTTTCAAATTTTGCACTTAAGTGAAAATATTTAAGAAATTACTTAAGATGCTTTGTGAATACCAGCCCAGACTAATTTTAAGTATGAGAACTGTTACGGGCCTGACGCCTGGTTTTACCCAGAGAAATCGACTCGAAATTGTCTCTAGCCTTTGGCGCAATCGAGTTTAAATGCATACATGTATGTGCAAACTCAGCTGAAGTTGTCCATGGAATCTAATTCAATACATCGTAATTTGGCAATAATCCTTATGAACGTCAATGGTGTTTATTTGTCTGAAAACTGACATTTTATACTTTATATGTTCAAAAAAGCTGGGTATGAACGGTCTATACAAAACGTACATGTTGATTTACTCCAGAGGCATCACCAGTTATATCGCATAGACGATACTAAACCATTAAGAAAACGTTATTATTGCATCAATTTCAGTGCGTTTTTTTGTATTTGGGTCTGCGAGATGTTCATTTGAAACGATTTCTGCGAAGTTTTTTTTATTAACATATTTCTGGACTCCTGCTTTAAAGCTTTAAAGCTGTATTCAAGCTCAAACCTGTTTCCAGCGACTGTAATGGAACACGCATGGTTATTCTGTGGTCAGTTCGCATTTCAAACCCAGCCCCGGTAGTTCGGACGTCCATTGTCCGAAGGGAAAGAAATAAATCCGATTCTCAGAATTAGACCGTCATATTGTGTGTGTCCGGCTCATGTAATGTTGTTGTTATTGTTTCACTTTCATATTGGCATGTTTAAGTCTTAGTTTTCTTACATGTGCATTATTGTTATTTTCCTTACCGCACATTTTATCTGGAGAACTGATTTTTATGAAGACACTCATTTTTGTTTCATTATAGGCAATCTTTCCTATTTCTTTAGTATTCTTTCTTCTATTCTTATCTACTGCCTATTACAAATGTCGTTAAATGTTACTATTAATTATTTATATTATGGATGTGGGTGATATGTTTGTATGTGCATAGTATGTGAGCATTGTGAAAATTAATGGAAATAAAAATTTATGCAACAAAAAATTATTATTATTATTATTATGTTTTTTTATGATAATGATAAAAATTGATGATGATGATCATGATGATGATTATTATTTTTTATTAATATTAATATTAATATTAATATAATATTATTATTATTATAGGTTATATTCTGGTACCCACTGTTAGTAACTAATAGTAGCTCAATAACTCAACGCCTACAGATGCAAGAAACTGACCTGTCAAGGGCAGTAATTATGTGAACTCAGGCAAAGGTAAGTAAAACGAGTTGTTTCCCTTATATACCACTTGCATAACCAGTTTGTAAATCTTATAGACCATATCGACAAGCGGTCACGTGGTCTGTTCTAGGTAAACATGCTATCTTGCAGCTGAACTCTGTGTTTACAGTAGCAATACTCTGGCCAGCTTTCATGGGAAGGCTTTGCTGGTAATCCACACGGATATGCCCAGATAAAAATCCTAATAAATAAACAATTAGCACACCAAAAATGAATTTGTAACACATATTTACTATTCAATTCTCTGTGCATTAATGCTCTGCAATTCGGTTTTAAAATAAAGTCAAAATGGCATCTTAAAGTTCTACGGAGTGGACTAAAAAGAACACAAATGGGATCCTCAAAATATTCTCTATAATTCAAATTAAATTGTTGACTACATTAAACAAAATGGATAAAATAGAGCGTTCAATATAGGGTATAATTTCTTAGTGAAAAGTTACAGACACGAAGCATTTGTTCGTAAGACAGTTGACGAGTTTCACATTAAAGCACGTGTTGGAAAAGTCAAAGAAAAAATGAGAAATGACATGAATTGTCAACGGCAATTCATTTTTCAGAAGGGCAGTCGTCAGTGGACAATGCAGCAGTATTGCGTGGTATGTAATAACATTAATAGTTATTTAACATTGATGGTTTTTATACCAAATGACGTTAATATTATACATAGTGTATATATTACAACAGCTAAGACATTAATCTGATTAATATATTCATGATATAATTATATTTAAATGCATTACTATATTTAAACAACATCTTCACTCATATTTACAGGTCTGGTGGTGTGTGTAACCATCTGATTGCCCTCCTCTACACAGCTAACCATTGGGTGACCGGTCAGCAAAAATTATAAGACATGTCTTGTACGAAGGTTGGTCAAGCGTGGCATAAGCCCAGGGCGGACAAATTCGAACCCGAACCAGTGATGAAGTTGACTTTTAGGAGGATACAAATGACAGACAACTTCGGAAACGGGATGCAGTACAGAGCATTTTGTACGATGCTAGAATAAAACACATTACAAAATCCTCATCGACAGAAGATACTAAAGCAGTCACTGATGTCCTTGGTGGAAGAAATGCAAATTAATTATTTGTCAAAGGGACAACTATCCGCTGTAAATTGCACCTTACTGTATTTGGCACTTTACAGAGCTACCAGTTGAGTGACTATCACAGCTCAAACACAGAATTTACAGCCTACCTACTTACCACCGCAGACATCATATTAGAAGAATCTTTGAATTTTCCTGAAATCCCCATTCCACAGTCAAATTAGAATATAAGACGTTAATAACGTGGACACTTCCAGCAGTTACTTTCTAACTTCATTGACAATTTCCAAAAGAATATTGAAAGCAATTAAACAATCAACTATTGATCAAGCACTGAAACAACTACTGCATGACATGCGCAAAACAGACTTCAAGGTTTGGAGACAAGTGAGGCATACTTAAGAAACTAAAATATTTACTCGTGTATAATCCATTCTCATGTCACTGACAAAGAGGACACTTTTCATAAAATGTATACCAAGAAAATGAAGAAGGAACTCAAGCACAATGTCACTGTATTTTAAACCGGCTTATTAATCAACCCGTGCTGTGGATACCTAAGTGCTTCCAAAGATGGAAAAAATATCATTATTACGGATTTTACGAAACATTACGAAATTATAAAGTATCCCTAAATTTATCGAAATCTGACTCCAACAGAAGCAGCAAATAATTACAACTTCTGCGTAGAAATCATAGACGGACTGTTACATTAAATATAATTATTATTATTACCATATAACTGGTCAAAGGGCACTAGCTGGGGCGAATTGATGGACTTTGTGGTATTTACAAACAGGACTATTTCTGAAACGAATTTATTTTATTAAGTTGTATGCCAAAACTTCTTTGAAATATTGGTGCAATTTTACATAAATGTTGCATAATATGTATCAAAGGTACTGACAACAGTAATCCGGTCCTTTCGATAAGCAGTAATAAATGGATCTTGAATGTTGGAAAGAAGGCAGCACATAGTCCAAAGAGTTTTTATTGGAAAATGTGTGTCGAAAGTATGCACATTCGCTATTTTAACGTGTATGCGATATTTCGCAATGATATGTGTATCTTGAACATAAGATGCAGAAAAAGGCTTTTGTTCTCCCAAAACTGGCGGAATATTCCGGCGAAGTCCCAATTTAGACTGTATTGTTACCTTCCATTGTTTTAAAACACTTTTAAATTGATGCATTGATACACCATCTTCCTAACCAAACCCCTTACAATGCAGCACACATCAATGAAACACCATAACTACACTATTTTTATAACAACTACAGACTGGACGTGTGTATTTTAACTGTAAATAAACCAACTGTTAGAGTTTCTTGGGCAGCGTGTTTACCTAGATAAGATCACGTGACTTTCTTTGCTGATATGGTCTATAGTAAATGAATCATCATCACCATCATCACCACGAACATTATTCGAACAATTTATTGATCGAGTCTGTCGCGAGTTGGCTCGGAGTACACCGGTTTAGTTGATTTTCTTGCTCAAGATATCGCGAAGAAATCACTCAGCATCAAATATGATTACCTAATACGAATTTAACTGATCTCCATTTGGATTGCGCAGTTGAAACGGAAATGACACCTCGGTAAAATGTAAAAAATAGAAGTGTATATTTTTTAGCGCCACGGAAATGCAGACGTACGGAAGTCTAATAGGGCCACTTTGTCGTATGTGTTTTTAGGTATGTATCATGCGTTAGGTGTTATGTCTTATGTCTTAGGTGTTATGTATTGTGTCTTAGGTGCTATGTCATATGTGTCATTGTACATCATTTAATGTATTATTTGACAAAGAAAGACGTAATTGAACTCAGCAACTTATAATCGTTCTGTATATCATAAAGAACAAGCATGAATGCGATTTTGCAATGGTGTTGTTCATGCATTATGTCTTCGGTGTCTAGTCATATTGTATGTCTTAGGTGTTATGTCTTATGTATTATGTCTAAGGCGGTATGTATTATGTCTTAGGTGCTTTGTCTCATGTCTAAGGTGTTATGTCTTATGTCTGAGGTGTTTTGGTAATAGGTGCAATGTTTTATGTGTAAAATTACATCAATTAATGTATTATTTGACCAAAACGAATGTAATTGCGCTCAGCAATTTATAGTCGTTCTGTATGACCTAAAGGACAATGATGAATGCGAGTTTAGCAATAGTGTTGTTCATACTCATGTGCATTAGGTAATGCCAGCTGTATCGACACATATCAGATCATACCATATCGAGAAACCGAGAAACAAGAATGGAGATGATCGATAACAAGCATTTTCAATGGGTATTGTCTAATTTCCCAGAAATAGTTATGTTTATTGTTGAGTGTTAAAAGAAAACATGAGATAAAACTCAATTATTTCCTTGCTTTAGCCATTCTTTCGATATGGACAGTATATTTTTATTCTCAACAGTTTAATTTACGGGAGAAATGTGTCGATTTAAAAATGTGTAGCGTTGTTAATAAGTGTCAAAAATTTTAGTCGATTAATCAGCAACAAGTTCTGACTAAATAACCGATTAATCAGGATTCTTGAAAGTAAAGGAAAGAAGAGCTAGGCGGCAGTGTTTCAATCATTTACATTGTTTTATTTTGTTTGGCAGTGCATATGTGTCTGAAACAAGTACACGACATGTTTTGTGAATCCAGTTTGTGAACTGCATTATCCTACAAACGCACCAGACAGTTTAAAGGATTCCAATCAAACTTCCATAATTAATGTGTTGCCATCAGATCACATCAGGAACTTCGAAATTATGACCCATTGTTTGTAAAAGAAAATGCAAAAAGTGCCTTTTTTTCAACACATTGTCAGATTTTATCCAATCCGGATCAAAATTAATTACATAGTTTGTGTGGGGCCATAAGATCACAGTAGAGGCTTAAAATCGACCAGATCAGTCCAGAACATGAGGTTGTTGCTGGGATGAAAAGAAATGCAAAAATGGAATTTATGCAGGATGGGCACATTTTTAATCCAATCGCTATAGAACATCCACTATTTGTTCATGACTATCAGATCTCAGACACACTATAAATGAAGGGTAGATGTCTAGATGATAATACAGCTTAGTATAATAAAGTAGCAAAACAAGCCATCAACCATGACTTGACCTCTGCACAGCCATCCCTATTATATTTCAAAACTGCAGCATTAAAACCATTCTGCCAAAACTGCGTGCAAAAATGTGCATCCCGGAGAATGATATATACCCAAATCCCTACTTGTTAATGACAATTAGTTTGTTTTTGATAAGCAAGGGTAAAACAAGGATAAAACGACGAGCTAATGAAATATGACAGTTAACCAGCTAGACATGTGATTAAACACCATAATGGCATACATGTTGTAATATTTGTTCAAACGTTTCACAAGAGTAATGTCTCCTCTCAGTGTAGCTTTTTCGGACAATATTGGTCTCTGTAATTAAGACAAAATAGCTTTACTAGAGAAAATACTAGTTCTCCAAATCATATTAAAATATATGAACTTACACATTTTATTCTATTGAACAACGCATTTAACTATATGTGTATGTGTGCTACATGATAACATTATTTGGTCACTGAAACATATCCGTGAATCGGATCACTTCTTTAAGATAAAATAAAGAAATCGGAAGGAGAAGGGATTATAAGGGCCGATTTTTGCTATAAAAATGACGATTAAATTAAATGTTTAAATTTGAATTACTTGTGAGCATAATTCATCATGCATATAGCTTAACCATGACATGC